>RCUC01119710.1:0-13996 GCA_003697995.1 Taxidea taxus jeffersonii | reverse complement strand
TTTAAGATTTTTTTTTTAAGATTTTATTTATTTATTTGACACAGAGAGATCACAACTAGGGAGAGAGGCAGAGAGGCAGGCAGAGAGAGAGGAAGGGAAGCAGGCTCCCCGCTGAGCAAAGAGCCCGATGGGATGTGGGGCTCGATCTCAGGACCCTGGGATCATGACCTGAGCCAAAGGCAGAGGATTTAACCCACTGAGCCACCCAGGTGCCCCAACAGTTTAAGATTTATTTGGAATTTGTTTGGACCTTAAGATACATTCCACTAGAGATTCATAATCAAATTATTATGTTTTAAAATTACATGAAATAGGGATGCCTGGGTGGCTCAGTCGGTTAAGCATCCAACTCTTGATTTTGGCTCAGGTCATGATCTCAGGGTCCTGAGATAAAGCCCCAAGTCATCAGGCTCCCTGCTCAGCAGGGAGTACAGCTTGCCTCCCTCTCCCTCTGCCCCTCCCCCTGCTTCCCCTCTCTCTCTCTCAAATAAATAAATAAATCTCTTGAAAAAAAAATTAAGTTACGGTGCGCCTGGATGGCTCAGTGGATTAAACCCCTGCCTTTGGCTCAGGTCATGATCCCAGGGTCCTAGGATCAAGCCCCACATCCCATCGGGCTCTTTGCTCAGCGGGGAGCCTGCTTCCCTTCCTCTCTCTCTGCCTGCCTCTCTGCCTCTCTCCCTAGTTGTGATCTCTCTGTGTCAAACAAATAAATAAAATCTTAAAAAAAAATCTTAAACTGTTTTCAGTAATATTTGTAGTAATAATATTGGTATTACTCTTCTAAAACAATTATATATATATATACATATATATATATGTAATTATGTTAGGGGCACCTGGCTGGCTCAGTTGGAAGAGCATGAGACTCTTGATCTCAGGATTGTGAGTTCAAGCCCCATGTTGGGTATAGAGATTACTTAAATAAAATAAAAACTTAAGAGAAATAAGTACATTATGTTAAAATAATCAGAAACCAATATTTTTAGTATGTAAAAAAGAACAATTTTATAATTAAAGATGTTAAGTAAAAATCCTATAACCCTGAATTTGAATTGGAAATGTCAGTATGAATTCCTGATATACTGTGCAATTGGGTGGCTCAGTCAGTTAAGTGTCTGCCTTCAACTCAGCTCATGATCCCAGTGTACTGAGATCAAGCCCTGCTTCGGGCTCCCTGCTCAGCAGCGAGCCTGCTTCTTCCTCTCCCACTCCCCCTGCTTGTGCTCTCTCTCTCTTTCTCTGTCAAATAAATAAATAAAGTCTTCTTTAAAAATTCTGATATACTTTCTGTTTAGCAAGTGAGAAAGTATTTCCTAACTTTGTCCACTGAAAAGCCTAGAAATAATGACCAAGTCAGTAGCAGTAAGCACCTGTGACATCTAGCTTGTAGCCTCTAAATACCACCTCCCACTAAAGATCCCAGGATTCCTCAGAAGAGTGGCCGATTCCAGGTCTGGAACGGGAATGTACAAGAAGTATTGTACTATTTTGTATCTGAACACAAAGAAGCTATCAAAGACCGCTTGTATCCCAAGTTGAAGGGCCTCCCACAGTGCCCACATATGGAACTGTTGGAGCATTAAAGAGAATATGTGTAGTAGATAGACATACATTAAATACATGACAGTGTGTAAAATCCCTAAATTAAAAATTCAATGGTCCCCACTGGAAGAGGTTGGGGAACCAACTCATTCTGAAAACTGGTCAAAGAAGGGAAAAGAATCAGACATTTATTCTGTCCTTTTTAATTGGTTACCTTAGGGTATCCAAATTGTTGATGAAGAAAAGTTCTTTTTTTTGAAGGTTTTATTATTTTTTTAAAGATTTTACTCATTTATTTGTCAGAGAGCGAGAATGAGCAGAGGAGCGGCAGGCAGAGGGAGAAGTAGGCTTCCTGCCAAGCAAGGAACCCAATGTGGGACTCAATCCCAGGACTCTGGGATCATGACCTGAGCCAAAGGCAGATGCTCAACCGACTGAGCCACCCAGGAGTCCCAAGAAAAGTTCTTTTTTATAGAAGAATACTATCTAATAAATACAGGAGGAATTACAGAATTGGAACATCATCATTTTGTATCCTCCAGTGAATAATGCATTTAGACAACATGATTGGTAAATTCCTGTTAAAACATCGGGCAAAACTGATGGGTAAATTTATAATGGATGGCTCAGGCTAATACATTCAAACCTACTGATCAATCTTACTGTCACAAAAAAGAAAGACTTCAGGTATCATGTACCACTGAGGGAATGCAGTAGGAATTAAACAGCACTATCAAAAGTAGAACCTGAATTTGTCTGTGCCAGACTCCAGGTCTAACTACCAGTTTATTGAAAATACAGGGGACAGAGGGACATGTCAAAACGATACCGTGGAGATAAGAATTGACCAGTTAGAATGTGGGATATCCTTCAGGCCCGAAGATCTGATTTTTTCAACAAGTAAATTGTAAGGATAAGAGAAAAAGAGGGGTTCTCTACAAATTAAAAGAGATTAAAAACACCTTCCCAGTATATAATCCCATCTGTAATCCTTACTCTATAATTTTTATTCATATCCTAGCTCAAAAAATTAAGAAAAATGATGAGATTACTTAGGACACTTGAATATACTGGATATTGAGACTAAAGAATGATTTATTCACAAATCATTTATGTACTTATAGTTGTGGTAATGATATTGTGATTACGTTAAACCTAAAAAGTTATTATAGTTTAACACCATATACTAAAGTATTTATAGATGAAATGATGTTTCTGGGACTGGCCTCAAAATATTGGTACAGGGGGTGAGAATGGGTAGGGTACAGAGTAAACAAGATCGACCAACAGTTAATATTGTTGAAGTTGGGTAATAGGCAAATGAGATTTCATTATACTATTCCCTCTACCTTTGTATAGTTAGAACATGCCCATAACAAAAATTTAAAAATTAAAATATAAATGAAGCCCACCAGCTCAGTCAGTTGGCCAGTTTTGATTTCAGCTGTCCCTGAATTTAATTTTGGATTGTGGACTATGTTTTTGAAATCACGCAACTAGTGACTAGAAGGGCTAGGATGCTAATGCACATATGTCTGGCCCCAAACCTCAAGGTCTTAACATCTGACTCTATTTTGGGATTGTTTAGATTGAGGGTTTATAGGGTTTTACAAGCAGTCACAAGATAAACCGCGGCAAACGCAAAAGAAGAACCCAAATCAGAACCAAAACATCAGCGTTGGTCTCCTTTGAGGGAGGGAAGGCGAGAAGATGGAAAGACGGCATACCTCCTACCCAGACCTTGCTGGGCCTTCCTTGCTGCACCAGCCTGGGTTTTGGATTGGGAGAGACACAGGACTAGCTATGAGCTTGCCATTTTGTGCCTCTGTTTCTTCAACCAAACTCATCTGGTTGTTGAGAGGATCACATAAACTGTAAATGTTTATTTAGAAAGCAGAGCATATAGTTCACGGAAATTCTAAGAATCCGGAAGCTGGGTTGGGGATGGATTGTGTGTTGGAAGTTCCTTATGTCTAGACACCCCTGTCTCATTCCAGCCCTAACATTCTCCAGCACTTTCTCCAGGATCTGGGGGCAGGCTTGCCTAAGTTTGGAATTACCATGTAGCCTCCCTGAGTGGGGCCAGGGCTCTAAGGGCAATAATTTTCCAATCTGGCCATGTTTGAATTTGTTACGAGGCTTGATAGCCAAGGGTAGCTTGAGAAGATCCTCCTGAAGGGGGTCCACAGAAAAGTCCATCCAGATAGCTGGAGGCTAACTTTCACTTTGCCATCTTTGAGATTGAAGCAAAAAGGTGAAATTGCTTATCCTTTCTGAGGGGAGCACCACGTTTTCTTTTCCTTCTACCCTGTTTACCTCTTACCGTTAACCCTACCTCCCTTTCCTCACTAAATCTCGAGACACACAGGGTTCCATCCTGGCAAATGGGGTTCTTGTCATAAGACTTTTGAGTCCCTGGCAAATGCATTGGTTGAGTCACTTGGTCACCTGGGAAGTATGTAGGAGCCACACTTTGGTCTTTGATCCCTGGGTGTCCAGCTCACTTTCCCCCACTGCATGTGACTGTTCCACTTGCTGGGGGCTTGGGTGTGAGCTGCTGGCCCTGAGAAGCTCAGCCAGAGGGAGCCCTGATTTACCAACTGTCCGGATTTAACTGAGGCTACAGCACTTTTATTAATAGAACATGCTGCATTTCCTTTTTATAAAAATATGAAGATCATTGCACTCAGGAAAATGCCTGGTGACTTTCTGTCTTTAGGGCATGTTCATCACCAGGCTAAAATTAAAAATGAAGTCAGGCCCTTCTTGAGTCTATTTTTAACTGAGTTTAGCATATGAATGTGAACGTGAAGTCTTTCTTTAGATCTCCCTTAACTCAATTACTTACTTATGCCAAGCATCCCGCCTGGAATTCCTGAGCCCTCGCTGGGTCTACCTAGAGTGGGAGGCCCAAAGGGGAGTTGGGGACAGCTAGCCATCCTCTGCTGCCTGAGTTTCTGTGTCTTCACCCATCCCAGCTTTACTTATTCTGGAAAGTTAAGTCATTATACTAATGTAATGATAATAGTGATAATAATAATGACATGAGAGAAAAAACAATCAACCAACCAACCTATGGCAGCCCCTCATCGGTACATATTTTTCTAGGGCTCCAATTTAGCTGCAGTCACTTGGGTGGAAGGGGAGACCCCAGACTGCAGAGAAGATCCTGTCATTCGGGCAGAAAGTGAGAGTGGCCCTGGCTTACCGGGGAGACTTGGGACAACAGGTGGAGGGAGGGAGAGGGAAAAAAGTTAGCAAGTGTCATTCCTGTGCAGAGAGTTCCTGATGAGTGATGAGAGTGCTGGGGAGAACCTTCAGAAACCCTCTTAAATTCCCTCTTTGAAATCTTTTAATGTCTGCTCTTTGAGGACTGTGAAGGCCTGGCAGAGGGCAGAGCTGATCCTAACTCTTAAGATTCTTTCGCCTAAAGTTTCACTTGAAGGCAGGGACTGACAAAGGCTCTTTTTTGAACTTCTTCTTAGGGCAGTTCCCTGTGGACATTTTTTTTTCGAGTAAGACGCTTTAGAAAAGTTAAAAAAAAAAAAAAAGCCAGTTTATCAGGATAACGCCTGGCCCTTGTTTGAAAAGTGTTTTTGAAAATGGTCATTTTGGGGGTGCCTGGGTGGGTCAGGTCATGGTCCCAGGGTCCTCGGATTGAGCCCCACATCGGGCTCTCTGCTCAGCAGGGAGCCTGCTTCCTCCATTCTCTCTGCCTGCCTCTCTGCCTACTTGTGATCTCTGTCTGTAAATAAATAAATAAAATCTTTTAAAATGGTAATTTTGGGTGAGTATGTGTCAGTTGTGTCTTTTTTCTATACATTTCCCCATGAATGAATATTCAGCTCCTGGTATCCTGAACCCCTTTAAGGTGTCATTTTTAAGCAGAGGAAAAACTTCTTTCTATTTTTTTGGGTATGACAGCAAAGCCCTTGTTGAGGATAAGCAGAAGATTAATTTAAAATGCCAGTTACCTTTGCTAATCCGCTGATGGTGAGGTTGTTTATGGCCAGAGAACTATGAAAATACTTCCAGATAGTCTGAGAGGGGAGAACAGGAAAGAGGTGTGGAGGGGGGTGTGGGATCACGGAGGTCCTTTTGGGAACTAGGAATGATATTTACACAACAAGCACCTTCCATAAACCACATCTTCCGTTAAAAGCAGCCAAAATGAAGTATGATGTGTTTATAGGCCACTACCCTCTGTCTAAAAAATCTCTTACAGGTTTTTGCCTACAGTTCAATGAACCATTTACTTGCTTTAATCATCTTTTCAATAAAACTTTGAATTAAATTATAATACTTTCAGGCTTAGAAGGTTTTCAATTCTGAAAACTCTGTACTTTCACTTGGTTGCAGTAAATTTTAAGGGAAGGGCTCTCTTAGCCAGATTGATATTTTGGGGCATGACCAGTTAGTAAAGCAAGGAAGGGGCAGGGGTGGGGAAAGCTACGTGTTGCTGTATGGCTTCTGGGTAAGGCAGTTGCTTGGGACTTGGAGAATGGACAAATTCCTGATAGACAGAGTTACTAAATTCAAAATAATAGGCCATTACTTTAAAACCATTCAATTTCACCCTAATTGGTTATTTATTCAGATATTTTTTGTCTTGGTTTTTGCCTGGACTCTATTCCTTAGTGAGTCTAATGATTCATCTCTTTGAAACCTTTTAATTTTACCTTGGTTGGTTGTTCCTGTTAAGGAGAACCTTTTTGTTTTTTTCCTTGCTTCAACCTGATCCCTGAGGGAGTCTAAGGATTTCACATCTTGGAGTTAAGGGGTAGATCCAAGAAATGGTCAAGATCACTGTTGTCCCTTTCTCAAGCACCGTTAGGGGTTCCTTGGACCAGATAGATAAGGAAGTGAAGAATGTGGCCCTTCTTTAAATTGTCCACTGAGGGGAGATCTGAGCCTCAATTTCTCACGACTAGACTGTGTTTCTTTAGATGGCGTGCTGGTGTGTGGAAAGCTTCTGGCTTTGCTTCTTTCACTGTTACCATGATTTGTGGGATTGAGGTTAGGCTGGAATCCCCCACAGAGTGCTTCTCAGCTGGAGTTCACTAGCACTGTCCTGAGAGCCCTCCTAATTCCAGCTGCCAGCAGGGGTCTGCTCCTTCCTTGGCAAGAGGGAGCCCCCTTGGAGAACATTCAGACATGATAGAACCACCCCTGTTGCACATTTTATTTTGAATGCCCATGGTTTGTGAATGTGGCTTATGCTCATAAATACCTTGACATGTTTCCCTTTCTCCAGGTGTCATTTATAATAGCACTCTTGTAACAACCTAAAGGGTAATTTTATTTTATTTTATTATTTATTTATTTTTTTAAAGATTTTTAAAAAATTTATTTGACAGAGATCACAAGTAGGCAGAGAGGCAGGCAGAGAGAGGGGGACGCAGGTTCCCCACTGAGCAGAGAGCCCGATTTGGGGCTCGATTCCAGGACCCTGAGATCATGACCTGAGCTGAAGGCAGAGGCTTAACCCACTGAGCCACCCAGGCGCCCCATATTTTATTTTTTATTTTAAATTAAAGTAGAGTTGACTAAAGGAACATTCTGAAAGAAAGAATAATCACCGGGGTGCCTAGGTGGCTCAGTGGGTTAAGCCAGGTCCTGGTCTCAGGGTCCTAGAGTCGAGCCCCATATCCGGCTCTCTGCTCAGCGGAGAGCCTGCTCCACGCCCCCCCCCCCCCCGCCCCGCCCTATCTGACTCTCCGACTACTTGTGATCTCTGTCTGTCAAATAAGTAAATAAAATCTTTAAAAAAAAAAAAAAGAATAATCACCAGTAATCTCTTGGTTAGACTCCATAATTTGCCCATTTTGTCTCCATTCTTTTTATGTTGGGTCATTTGCAGATATTTTGAAACATTACATGCAATGCATTATATTCTGTTTTTTTCTCCTTAACAATGTATTGTAAAAATTTTTTTTTGCAGCTCCATCAACTTCATAATTTAATTTTCCATGACCATGCTTGATATCCACTAAACTGATATACTAGAATATATCTAATTATTCACCAACTGATGGACAATTAGGATTCCGAATACTATAGTAATGGATATCTTCATGCACATAGTTTTGGAGTACTTCCCAGGAATGGGATTAGTAGGTCAAAGGGTATGAATAATTTTATTACTCTTGATATATTTGCCATATTGCTTTATAATAAAGTTGTACCAGTTCACAAAGTTAGCAGTAAATTATGAGGGTATGTGTTTCATTGTGAAGTTCATGATGGTTTCATGAGAGGATATGAGAAAGGCTTTGCTAGGGTTTAAATCCCAAATTTGCTACTTGCCACCAGCCATGTAAACCTGGGCAAGTTCTTTCAACTTGCTGTGTCTCAGGGAACTTCTCTGTAAAATGGGGATAACTATTATCAGGAATAATTTAGTTAATATTTGTATAGTGCCTAGAACAGTGCCTGGGCAAGTCTTACCCTGTGTGTTTGTTAAACAAACACATCTCTCTAGTTCAGGATTTTAAAAAATAATTTAATAGCAGTGACTTCTTTTGTTAAAAAACTATTTTTACATACATTAACAGCATTTCTAAGAAACATTCCTTTTTAATCTCTTTTTTTGGGAAAAGGTAAATTTTAAATGCTAATTTATCCAACAGATCGAATCTGGTGCGTTTATTCATATTATGTAGGAAGTTAAGTTTTTAAAAGAGAGCCCTGTATCCCTTTAGGATGGGGTCTGAAGGTCAGTAAGGGTTAGTGGGCCTGGGGGTGCTGAGGCAGGCAGCCTGGCATCTCTGAGATATTGTGCTGGCTTGCTTAAATTCAGGTCTCCCCTTTAAGCTTTGGGGGCAAATGTGGGTATTTTAGGACCTGTATTTGAGGCTCTTGTTCCATGACTGTTAATGTAGAATCCCGGTTTTGAAGCTGAGGTGGTTTTTACTTGGGGAACAGCAGCGGGGGTGCTCATCCCTGTCTCTCCACCCCCCCCCCCCCATGCCCTGGGACCCTGGGGCGAGGGTGAGCTTCACCTGGACTGTTGAAGGCTGGCAGGAGGGTGGGGGAACTGGTCCCGTTATGGCTGGGTCAGCTTTCCTTTCCTAAATCCTCCTTGTTTCTGCTGAACTACCGGAAGGAAGAGTTTAACCCTTGTGTGTGTTTCAAATTAGAAGCCCGAGAGGGGCACCTGGCTGGCTCAGTCCGTAGGGTATGCGACTCTTGAACTCGAGGTGGGAGTTTGAGGCCCATGTTGGACATGGATCCTACTTTAACACCTCCCCCACCCCAAACAACTAGAAGCCTGAGGAATTTCAGCGAGCCTGCTAAGGGGGGGCTCCCTGTGCGCTCTATGTCACCTGCACCAGGAGCCTGGCCCCCCGCTCCCCCGCTCCGCTGAGACCGCCTCTCCCAGCTGCCTCTCGCCCTCTCTCTCTGACTGGCGAGAGTTTGGGGGTTGGGGGGGGTGGTCACAGGCCAAAAGCCCGGGGGCCAGTGCGGGGCACCCTTGCCATCTCCCGATCTTCCCGCGAGCGCGCGAGGAGGTGTGCGCGCCTGCCCGCTGCCTTCTGCCGCGTCCCCGAGTCTGTTCCGTGGACAGCTTCTGTCCCCTGCGTGGAAACTGTTCCGGGCCTGTGGGGTCCCAGCGACCCCTAGACAGATGGTCGTCTCTCCTGGAGTGGGAAAGCGCCAATGTTCCCAACATACTGGGAGGTACCCTGAACCTGGACCCTTTCACTTTGCCAAACAAGCCTAAGACCTGCCTGTTCTACCCAGCCCAGCAGAACCCAGTAGGAGAAACCCCTCAGGGTTCCACTCTCCAAAATCAGCTTCTTTTTCTAGACCTGAATTAGTTTTCTCTTTCTTTCTAGTTTGAACTGTACTAAAACATTCAACAGTGAAGTCTGCTTTTTTCACTTAACATAATTTTACAAACATACATTCTGGTTGCATAAGATAGCCATTCCCCTGCTGGATATTTAGGTGGTTGGGTTTTTCTTTTTCCTCTTTAAAAAAAAAAATAGTTCTGTGGTAAACATCGTTTTGCCCAAAATGTTTTCCATATTAGGTTATAGTCTCATTATTGTAATTATTTGGGGCAAAGCGTGGGGGTATTTTTAAGTCTATCATCTATGTTTCAAACGGCTTTCTAAAAGGTTAGTACCAATTTTCACTCCTGCTAGCTGTGCTTGAGTATACAGTTCTCGCCAGCCTCACCAGCACTGCTGAGAATGAGAGTCCTCAGGAGAGGGGCGCCTGGGTGGCTCAGTGGGTTAAGCCTCTGCCTTTGGCTCAGGTCATGATCTCAGGGTCCTGGGATCGAGTCCCAGCATTGGGGCTCTCTGCTCAGCTCAGCGGGGAGCCTGCTTCTTCCTCTTTCTCTCTCTGCATCCCTCTCTGTCTACTTGTGACCTTTCTCTCTGTCGAATAAATAAATCTTAAAAAAGAATAAAGCCATTGGTCTGCAAATGTACTGCAAGGGATGGGTTTCATTAGTAAATGAACTGTGGATAGTATTCACATTGAGTTGTTCATGGTCAGGTCTTACATTCTATAGAATCCATTAGGAAACCTGTAACTCTTATCACTGCTCATTGTGTGCCTGACCTTTGTGTTCCTGGGGCTTTGCATACAAAGTGAGCTCTTGAATCCAAGGCTGCTGTGTTTGCCCTACTACTTTTGGGTTAGAGCAGGATTCCAGTGTTCTTCAGTTTAAACAAGTCCTGAGTGTCTCCTTCAAGTTATTCTCAATTTCCAGCCCATTTCCAGATGATGGGACTTGAATTACACAACCTGTAACTAGACATTTCTGTCGTGACTGCCTAAGTTCCGTGATGTCTCCTAAATCTTTGTGGATTAATAGAAGTCCACCGGATTAATCGTGTTGAAGGTTTTTAATCCAAATAATTTTAATTGCATTCAGAAGCCTGCACATTAACAAGCTGGTAGTAAGGCAGCTTGGCATTCAGAGTGATACTGCTTTATTCTTTGAGATAAAATACATGGTTTGGTATTTTTGAGGATGTTGATGGACTGTATTTTTCAGATTTTTAAAAATTCATTTTCACTGTTGAAGATAATTTAATTATCTCAAATAATTGCTTTTAAATGCCTTAAAATGATATAAACCAGTAACTTTAGGATTCTTCCCCCAGAGAACATGCCTGTTTTATATGGCAGGGTGTGTGTGTGTGTGTGTGTGTGTGTGTGTACACCAGCTCTGTGTCCATGCCTGTAGAGAATATAGGAGGATCTCGTGTATTATCTTTAAGGAGCTTGCAACCAAGTTGTGGTGATAAGGCAAAGAAGGCTGAACTACCTAATGAATGTTTCAAGACAGGATATAAGTCTATATTCACAGCGTGTTGCTGATTGATGATGATGTTCGAAGGGTCAGCGCTGTGGGGTGCAGATGGTCTGAAAGGGGAAGATCTGTGGGGCCCTAGTGTTTGGGGGAGACATCCTGGAGGGGGTGGGGTCAAAGGGGCCTTGAAAGGAACAAGAGGTTTTGGGTGGGTGGGAGTGAAATTACTGAAGATATAGCCCAGGAAGCCTCTGGTGGGATAAAGGAGACGAGGCTGGTTAAGAAAATAAGACTTTTATTGGCTTGTGATGGGTCCAGGGTTAGATAGGATGGTAGGTCTGGGTTTGGAGGAGCCCGTAGTCAAGAAGAGAGGCTGATCCTTGAAATCAACACCAGGTCGTCGCCATCACCGACGGCATATTATTAGCAGCTAACTTTTGTTGTATGCTGACAGCATGGTTCTAAGGGCCTTACATATACCTGTTTAATCCTCAAGCAGCCTTATGCAACAGATAACCGTTATTACATCCACTTTATAGCAGAGGGCCCGAGACATAAAGAAGTTAAGTAACTTCCAGCTGGCAGGAGGCAGCGCTGGGGTTCAGATAGAATGAATCAGGCAGCCCAGGGTCTTTCAGAGCCTATGGTCTTCACCATGAGAGCTCCTAATGAGATTGACATGGTCTCCCTTGGGTTGTGGAGGAGCCCAGCCTTTGAGTCCGAGAGGCCCAGACTCACATTCTGGCTCCACCACTTATTAGCTCTGACCTTGGAAGTTACTTCTGTAAACCTCGATTTCATTACTTAGGAAGGAGGGATAATGATGCTTCAGGGCTGTTGGGAGGATTAAATGAGATAACATACATAAATCACCCAGTGGAATGCCCTCCAGGAAGTAAGTGGGCAGGAAATGATAGCCACAGGGGGCTTATTTTTCTCAAATATATCTTAGGCTCTGAAGAGGTCACTGAGAAGAAGGAGAAGGAGAGGGAGAGGGGCAGGGGGAGGGGGAATGGGGGTAAGAGATGATTCAGATAGAATTTACTTGATGTCACTTGCAATAATAATTAGCCAACCCATATACCGGATGTGGAATTCCTTCTTCTGGAGCATTCCAGGAACGGACTGTAAATTCCAGATGTTGTTCTGCATTGCTCCAAGAACTGACTGCATCTTTCTTTGTCCTCCAAAACTTGGAGGGTAAAACCAGGACATTGCCATCATACTGAAATGGAGCACAGGATCTGGCGCCAGTTGTACATTCCAGGGGCTGAGATCAGGATCTGCTGAAATGGGTGTCCTCGCTCTGCCGCCTCTGTCTTCTGGTTGCACAGACCACAGATAATCGCCCTGCATCTCAGAGAGAAAGAGGTATTTGCAAGTAGTGTACTTAATAACTATCTGTCAAGTAAACCAGGGCATGGGGTAGTTATAACCGAGACAGAGACATTGAAACAACACATTTAAGAGAAGGAAAAAAAAAAAAGACATCAGAAGAAAAACTGTTCTAAGATGAAATGCTAATTAGAAATGTCACTCTGAGAGTTCATGGAGAAACAGTATTTAGTGCTCCTCATGTTGGAGGGCTGGCAAATTCCAGGCGGTTCACATGGTAGTTTTTGTTTTGTTTTGTTTTGTTTTATAAATATTATTTGTTTATTTGACACAGAGAAAGACAGCACAAGCAGGCAGAGTAGCAGGGAGAGGGAGAAGCAGGCTCCCCGCCGAGCAAGGAGCCAGATGTGGGGCTCGATCCCAGGACACTGGGATCATGACCAGAGCCGAAGGCAGAGGCTTTAACCCATTGAGCCACCCAGGCACCCCCACATGGTAGTTTTTTTCTCTCTCTGTGGCATCCTGGGCTTGTAGAGTTTCTCTTAGCATTACGTCCCCCAAGAATTTCAAAACCATGGGGCAAATGTCTACAAAAAAGAACAATTTCCTTTTCTGATTTTCAGTTTTCTTGGTTGTGATGAACCTGTTTTGTTCTTATTTCTGTGTCCTTGGTATCATCCAACTGGGCTTCCTTGGAACCACTGAATGTTCTTTGTTGCTCTTAATTCAGTATTGGTTTTGAAATTTGGAGATGCAAGAAGCTATCGGGGGAAATAAAAGCTAAAAAAAATGTAATGTGTCAGGGCACCTGGGTGGCTGTTCAGTTTAAAGTCTGCCTCTTGATTTTGGCTCAGGTTGTGATCTCAGGGTTGTGAGATTGAGCCCCATGTTGGGCTCTGTGCTGGGTGCAAAGGCCTGCTTAAGAGTGTCTCTCTCTCTCTCCCTCTTCCTTTGCCCCTCCCTCTCTCCCTCTCTTAAAAAATGTGGCATGTCTGAATATATGAATTTTTTAAAATCAAAATCAATAAATTGCTGTAGAATTTTTAAGTTTTCAAATAAGACAAGAATCGGATTACTACTTTTGTACCTATTTGGTGCTAAGTGGTATTTTGGAAAACCTGGAGTGTTGCCTATTGTTAAATTTTATAAATTTTCTTCCTTTCTTCCCCTTCTTCTTCTTTTTAGAAATCTATTTGTTTGTTTATTTATTTATTTTAAATATATTATTTATTTATTTCACAGAGATCACAAGTAGGCAGAGAGAGAGAGACAGGAGGAAGCAGGCTCCCTGCTGAGCCGAGAGCCCAATGCGGGACTCGATCCCAGGACCCTGGAATCTTGACCTGAGCTGAAGGCAGAGGCTTTAACCCACTGAGCCACCCAGGCACCCTGTTTATTTATTTTAAAATAATTTCTATACCCAATGTGGGGCTGGAATTCATGACCCAAGATCAAGAGCCGTATGCTTTTATGGTGCCCCTAATAAATTTTCTAAAAGGGATTTTTAGAATAAAGGCTCTTAAATAGTTGGGCCTCTGTTTTATGTTGCTGGCCTTCATGTCATGGATGTCTGTCCAAAGGTAATGAGGTCGATCTGGCTGGTATAGTAATGCCTTTCCAAATTGTTTTGCCTGAAGTAAAGGGTGCTCATATCCTCCTGAGCTCACTGCTTCCCAGCCTAACCTATGGAACACTTCATTCCTAGTTCATTAAACTAAGAGATGTATGTGTTGAACACCTACCACGTGCTAGATGCTGTCATATCATAGGTCCTGAGTGGTAAACAGAGCAGGTGTGGTCCTTACGGGTAGAGCCCATAGTCTAGTGAAGAAAACAGACATAAAC
>RCUC01119709.1:0-17695 GCA_003697995.1 Taxidea taxus jeffersonii | reverse complement strand
GTTCCATGTGTGCTGGAGAAGAATGAGTATTCTGTTGTTTTAGGGTGGAATGTTCTGTATATATCTATAAGGTTCATCTGGTCCAATGTGTCATTCAATGGTCTTGTTTCTTTATTGATTAGAAAATCAATAAAGGATGATCTGTTTGTTACTGAGAGTGGTGTGTTAAGATCCCCTACTATCAATGTATTCATATCAATATGAGTCTTTATCTTGATTAGCAGTTGTCTTATGTACTTTGCTGCTCCTATATTGGGAGCATAAATATTTACAATTGTTAGATCTTCTTGGTGGAGTGGGACTCAGACCCCTGTGGTGCAGCTTGTGTGCAGAGTACAAAAGGCTGTGGTTCTAGAGAGCACCTGCTGGCGTCTACCCAGACTCTCTCATGCACACTGCTGCCACCCAGACACTCTCTCGCTTGCTAGTGGCTCAGGGACCAAGGCCTGGCTTCTTGCTGCACTCTCTGGCTCAGCACCAGCAGTGGCTGTCCTGGGTCTGTTAGCTTAAGCCCGTGTCCCTAACTGCCCGATTCCACCAATTTCCTCTTAAGATCTTTTGCTCTTTTTGAGTGCTTTTAACCAGAATCCAAGTTAATGCTGGTCCCCCATCATAGGGTACTCTCATATTGGGGTATTACTTTCCAGTGGGTCACTTCTGGTGGCTCCTTCCTCCTTTTGTTTATCTTCCAATATCAGTCCCATGTTCCCACTCCGCTTTACCTATCCAATGGCATCTTCTGCCCCTGTAGAGATCCAGAAGTGTATAATTCTACTCTCAGGCTGATTTCATGGGTGATCAGAGTGCTTTGGTAGGTAATCAGCTCACTTGAGGGGACCGGTTGAAACAGTGCACCCTACTTCTCTGCCATCTTGCCCCCCTCCAGAACTGTTTTCTTAATTCATCTTTCTACAATTTTGTTAGTAGTTTAGAAATGCAACAGATTTCTGTATATCAATTTAGCATCCCATGACCTTATTGAACTTATTTACCAGTTCTAATAATTTTATGGTGAAGTCTTTAGGGCTTTTTAATATACAGTATCATGTTATCAGGAAATAGTGAATATTTTACTTCTTTACCAACATGGATGCATTTTATTCCTTCATTTTGTCTAAGTGCTGTGGCTAGGACTTCCAGAACTACGTTGAAGAAAAGTGGTGAGAGCGAACATCTTTTTCTTATTCCTGACCTTATGGGAAAAGCTCTCAGTTGTTCCCCAATAAGCATGTTAGCTGTGGGTTTTTCATATATGGTTTTTATTATGTTGAGGTATATTCCTTCTAAACCTACTTTGTTGAGGGTTTTTATCATTATTGGGTGTTTTACTCTGTCAATTGCTTTTTCTGCATCTATTGAAAAATCATATGGTGTTTATCCTTTCTCTTGTTGATGTGATGTATCATATTGATTGATTTCTCTATATTGAACCACTTTGCATCCCAGGAATAAATCTCATCTGATTCTGGAGAATGATTTCTTGTTTAATATATTGTATGTGGTTTGCTAATATTTTTTTGAGGACCAATATCTCTGATGAACTTTGTATCCAAGTTCATCAGAGATATTGGTCTGTGGTTCTCTTTTTTGCAGTGTCTTTATCTGGTTTTGATACCAGGGTAATGCTGGCCTCATAGAATTAATGAATTATTACTATTATTTTAAAAATTTTATTATTTTAAAATAAAAAAGTTTCATTTAATTTTAATTTTATTATTATTATTTTATTTTGCAATAATTTGAGAAAAATAGACATTAAGTTCTTTTTTTGTATGTTTACTTAATTTGAGAGAATTCACTCATGGAGCCATTTGTTCCTGGACTTTGATTTGTCAGAAGTTTTTTGACTACTGATTCAATTTCACTGCTGGTAGTTAGTCTGTCCATATTTTCTGTTTCTTCCTGAGTCAATTTTGGGAAGTTGTATGTTCCTAGGAATTTATCCATTTCTTTTAGGTTGTCCAATTTGTTGGCATATAATTTTTCATAGTATTCTCTTATAATACTCTGTATTTCTGTGGTTTCAGTTGTTACCTCTCTTGTTTGTTTTCTGATTCTATTTATTAGAGATCCCCTTTCTCTCTTTCACTCTTTTTTGATGAATCTGGCTAAATGTTTATCACTTTTGTTGATCTTTTCAAAGAATCACCTCCTGGTTTAATTGATATTTTCTGTTTTTGTTTTTTGTTTGTTTCTATTTCATTTATTTCTACTCTAATCTTTATTTCCTTCCTTCTACTGCTTTTGGATTTTATTTGTTCTTCATATCTAACTCCTTAGGTGTAAATTTAGGTTGTTTGAGGTTTTTCTTGCTTCTTGAGATAGGCCTGTATTGCTGTAAACCTCCTTCTTACAGCCACTTTTGCTGCATCTCAAAGATTTGGAATCACCGTGTTTTCATTTTCTTTTGTCTCCATTAAAAAAAAAATTCTCTTTGATTTCTTGGTTGACACATCTATTGTTTAGTAGCTAACAATAGACACAGCTATTGTTTAGTAGCATGATATTTAACCTCCAAGTAAGGTGTTCTTTCCAATTTTTTTTTATTGTGGTTGATTTCTAGTTTCACAGTGTTGAGGTCAGAAAAAATGCATGACTTTTATATTTTGAATTTGTTGAGATTTGTTTTGTGGCCTAAAATGTGATTCATTTTGGAGAATGTTCCATATGTACTTGAAAAGATGTGTTTTCTGCTATTTTAGGATGAAATGTTTTGAATGTATCTGTTAGAGTCATCTGTTTCAGTGTGTCATTCAAAGTCTGTTTCTTTATTGCTATTCTGTTTAGATAATCTATCCACTGATTTAAGTGGGGTGTTAAAGTCCCCTACTACTATTGTATTACTATTGATTATTTCCTTTATGTTTGTTATTAAATACTTTATATATTTGGATTCTCTCATCTTGCATTCATAAATATTTACAATTGGTATATATCTTCTTGTGGATTATACTGTTTATGATTATATAGAGTCCTTGCTTGTCTCTTGTTACAGCCTTTGTTTTAAAGACATTTTGCCTGATGTAGATATTGCTACTTCAGCTTTCTTTTCACTTCCATCACATGACAAATGCTTTTGCATCCCTTCACTTTCAATCTGCTAATGTCCTTATCTGAAATTATTCTCTTGTAGGAAACATATACATAGGTCTGGCTTTTTTATCCATTCTGTCATCCTGTCTTTTGATTGTTTATTCCATTTACATTCAATTTAATTATTGATAAGTATGCTCATTGCCATTTTGTTACTTATTTTTATGGTTGTTTTTGTAGTTTTTCTCTGATCCTTTCTTCTCGTCTCTCAGTTGTTTTTTTTTTTTTAGTATTTTTAAATATACTTGGATTTCTTTCTCTTTATTTTTTTTTGCATATCTATTACTGGTTTTGATTTGTGGCTACCAAAGTTTGGTATGTAACATCTTTTGTATATAACTGTCTATATGAAGTTAATGGTTGCTTAAGTCTGGACCCTTTCTTTACTCTTCTCTCCCTGCTCATGGTTTGGGTATATGGTGTCATACAATACATCCTTTTATTTTGTGGACCCCTTGACTGATTTTTTTTTCATTCTTTTTTTTTTATTTAAGCTTTTTTAACTTAAACACATAATGTAACCCCACCCCCCTCTCCCAACCCCTCTCCCCCCACCCCCCTCAGTTTGTTTTATGACATTAAGAGTCTCTTTTGGTTTGTCTCCCTCCCGATCCCATCTTGTTTCATTTTTTCTTTTCCTACCACCTTAACCCCCACCCCCATTGCATCTCCACTTCCTCATATCAGGGAGATTATGTGATAGTTGTCTTTCTCCAGTTGACTTATTTCGCTAAGCATAATACACTCCCCCTTGACTGATTTTTATACATATACCTAATTTTATGCTTCCTACTTTTCTTATTCCTGTTTATGGTTTTCTTTTCCACTCAAAGTGCCCACTTATATTTCTTGTAAGGCTAGTTTAGTGGTCATGAATTCCTCTAACTCTTCTTTGTCTAGGAAAATCTTTGTCTCTTCTATCTGAATAATAGCAGTGCTGGATAGAATATTCTTTTTTTTTTAAGATTTATTTATTTATTTATTTGACAGACAGAGATCACAAGTAGGCAGAGAGGCAGGCAGAGAGAGAGGAAGGGAAGCAGGCTCCTTGCTAAGCAGAGAGCCCGATGCGGGACTCGATCCCAGGACCCTGAGATCATGACCTGAGCTAAAGGCAGAGGCTTTAACCCACTGAGCCAACCAGGCGCCCTTGGATAGAATATTCCTGGCTGCATATCTTTCCCATTCAACACTTTGAATACATCATGCCACTCTCTTCTGGCCTACAGGGTTTCTGCTATAAAAACAGCTGATAGCCTTATGATATCTCCCTGGTATGTAGCTATTTTCCTTTCTCTTGCTTCTTTTAAATCTCTCTCCTTTTCTTTATTTTTTGCCATTTTAATTCCTATGTCTCTTGATGTGGTTCTCTTTGGGCTGATTTTGTTGGGGGCTCTCTGTGCCTCCTCAGTCTGGATTTCTATCTCATTTCCCAGATTTGGAAAGTTTTAAGCTATTATTTCTTCAAATAAATTTCCTGCCCCCTTTTCACTCTCTTCTCCTTCTGGGTTCCCTATAATATGAATGTTACTATGCTTGATGGTGTTGCTGACTTCTCTTAATCTATTTTCATTTCATATTCTTTTTTCTCTCCTCTGTTCAGCTGGATTACCTCCCAATAGTATGTCCTCCAGGTTGCTAATCTGTTATTTTGCTTCCTCTAGTTTACTACTTTTTCCCCTCTAGTATATTTTAATTGCAGCTATTGACTTCTTTATCTCTGATTTGTTCTTTTTCTGTTTTCTAATTCTGTTAAGGGTTTTGCTGAGGTCCTTCCCTCTTTTCTCAAGTCCAGTGATTATCTTTATGGCCATTACTTTAAGTCTTCTATCAGTCATATTACTTATCTTTGTTTTGTATGGCTATCTTATTGAAATTTTGTCCCGTTCTTTCGTTTGGGATGTATTCCTTTGTCTCTTCATTTTGTCTAATTCTCTGTGTCTGTTTCTATGTGTTTGGAAAGTTAGCTACATCTTCTGCTCCCAAAAGTAGTAGCCTCAGGAAGAGGTCCTATAGTACCCTGCAGGGCACTGTCTCCTATTTAGAACCTGATGCTTCTTGGTTGCACCCTACTATTGTGGCTATTTGCCTTCAGTCCAGTCATCTGCAATGGATCTCTTTGCCTGTTGTGGGCAGAGTTTGGTCCTGTGTTAATGGGCCAGTCTGGGACTGTCTTGGGCTTGAATTGAAACAGAGCAAGCATTTTCCAGAGCTATAGCTACACCAAATTCCAGGAGCTTTCTCTGTGTTGTCCTCTGAGAAGCTTTCATTGGTGGGTGGGGCCTGCAGTTAGATCAGATGTCCATCCCAGCCCACTGCTGACTCTTCAGTAGAACTGGCGTGTGTGGTTTTCTTCCTTTCTCCCTAGGGCAGGAGTCACTTTGGGGTGGTGCTGGCCTCTGGTGGGACTGCTTGCACACTGCCACACTTGCAACATCACTTTGGATGGACTTTGGCTAAAGGTGCGTTGAATAGAATGGGCTCACAGGAGAATACAGAGGTGAGGTGTGCAGTGCCAGCAAGGTCCATGCATGTCTATTTTGGGAAGGGAACTGCAGATTCCCAGGAGAACTGCTAAGGCTGAAGTGGGGCTGGAGAGGTGATGTCTACTGAAGAGTGCAGGAGTGGGCACACTGTTAGCAAACTAGGTGAAGAGTGTTAAGACTGTGCTGGTTCCCACAGATGTTTATGTATCTAGGCTGGGGGATAGGGTAGGACAATGGAGCCTGCCAGCTCTTCTGTTCTTGGAGAAGTCTCCCAAGTATCCCTACTGCTCCAGCATACAATCTGAGATTACTAAACATATCTCCCTTCCATATATCCCAGGCATTTTTCAGACTGCTGCTTCTCTGCTACACCTCAGCAGGACTATTTATTGTGCTGTCTCTTTAAGGCAGGGACCCACTTTCCTATCACTCTCTGGCTTTCCCAGAGTCAAGACCAGTGGTTTTTAAAGTTCTAGGTGTTAAGTTCCAAGGATTGTAGGAACTTGTGAAGTTAAGCTCCCTGATTTTCAAAGACAAAAATGGGAATTTATCTCACAGTGTGGGTCCCCTGTGTCTGGGATGGGGTCTCTTCATCTCTCCTCTCCACTCCAGTGGTCTCCCTCTCTCCCAGGTATAGTCCCGTGAATCAGTTTGGCTCCTGACCTCATCTCCCTGATGTGGCCTCTTCTCTGCATTCAGCAGCATCTTCTCTCCCAGTCTGTGGGTCATTTGCTGGGTTATTTATGTCAATGTGGGTATAATATAGGTGTATCCATGGGATAAGGTAAGTCTAGGATCCTCCTACTCCCCCATCTTCCATGGAAGTTGTCTATTTCTTTACAGAATTTCTGAAAAATCTATATTCACTTAGATTTTATGTAGTTTAGATATATACTTATTGGATATATCTGTGTAATAGTTACATTTGTGGAGGCACAAACATATTATGTAGGTGTTCATTCTTTTTAACCTCTCATGTACTTTGTAGAGATTTCAAAGCCTGGAAAATACCTGTTGCTGTTGTTGTTGTTTTTTCCCCTTTTCCTCCTTTTATAGTTTTCTCATTTCTTATTCTAACTTTTCTTACCTATGGTCTTCTCTGTCAGTTGCCATCCACTTATTCAAAAAAGAATACGTGATTCAGGCCATGACTTTTTTCTCTACTTTTTATTCTTTTAATTAATCAATGGAGTTTTGGTCTATAAATTCATGAGCAAATGCTTCTTGATTGCATAAAAAGTACTTAGAAAGATTAGGGACTTTGTGAAAAATTGAGAATAAATTATCATTATAAGAATCAATTACAGGACATCAGGTAGCAGGAGATCAGCTAGATACTTATTAAACCATTCTGAACACCTACAAATCCAACACAAGATCAAAGAGAAGAAGAGCAGCAATTCTAGAAACAGAAAATCGACCACTTTCTGAAAGGTAGGACCAGTGGAGAAGTGAATCCAAAGTGACGGGAAGATAGACCACAGGGAGAGGGGCCAGCTCCCAGCAAGCGTCTGACCAACAGAGCACAAAATCAGAACTTTTAAAAGTCTGCTCCACTGAGGGACATCACTCCAGAGGCTAAACAGGGTGAAGCCCATGCAGGTACAGCGTGGTCCCAGGTCCTGCAGGGTCATAGAAGGATTGGGGGTGTCTGAGTGTCACAGAGCTCACAGGTATTAGAGAAGGGAAGCTGGCTACAGAGATGGAGCTGAGGAGTGAGCTCTCAACTCAGGGTTACCTTATCGTGATCCATGGCACAGGTCACTGCTCTGTGAGCAGGGATGCCACAAGACCCAGGAAGACTCCCCTGCAAGAGCTCGGGGATCTGCGGGATTTGGAGACTCCAGGCCGGGCTGTGTGCCAGAGACAGAGATGCTTGGTCACAGGCTGGGTGAGCTTGGAGCACAGCCAGAGGCCAGGGAGATGGGAGTGATTGAGTGCTTTTCTCCGAGGGCGCACTGAGGAGTGGGGACCCGAGCTCTTGGCTCCTCCCAGCTGTTCCTCTGGAACTCTATGGAAGTTCCTGTCCTCTGGAACTCTATGGAAATCATCCAGGGAACAAAAGCTCCCAAAAGTGAACCCAAGCAGATTACTTAGCATGGCCCCTGGTAAGAGCGGTGCAATTCCGCCTCAGGAAAAGACACTTGAGAAACACTACAACAGGCCCCTCCCCAAGAAGATCAGCAAGAAATCCAGCCTGACCAAGTTGACTTACCAAGGAGAACAGCAGAATTCCAGAGGAGGAGAAAGCAAAGCATGGAATTCATGGCTCTCTCCCCATGATTCTTTAGTCTTGCAAAGTTAATTAATTTTTATTTTATTTTATTTTTTTCTTCTGCTAATTTTTTAACTTTTACCCTTTCCTCTTTTAACATTTTTTAACTAGTTTATCTTAACAATAACTTCCAAAATCTTTTTTGAAACTTCATTATTATAGTCACATTTTATCCTTCATTGTATCTAAATTTATTTTTTGTATACACATAGGGTTTTTTCTTCTAAAAAAATTTAGGATACAACTTCTTCTAAGAGATCAAAAGATACTTGAAATCTAGCACAGGGCTTTGTTCTAGTCTCCAGCCTGAGCAAATTCTCTCCACTTTCTTTTTCTTTATTCTCCCAACCAACTTATCTTGCCAATTCCTTTTTTAGAAATTAAAAAAAGCTTTTTTTCATCTTTATAGTCATAGTCCATCCCTTGGCTGTGTTTACCTTTATATATGTTTTACATTCTTTAAAATTTTGGGAGGTAGTTTCTTCTAAGACACCAAAATACTACAGCAATTCAGTGGGTGAACCTGTTCTATTCACCAGTTTAATATGTATATTTTCTTTTTTATATTTTTTCACTATTTTTTTCTTTTTAAATTTTTTTCTGAACTTCTTTCTATCCTCTTTCTCCCCCCCACGATTTAGGGTCTCCTCTAATTTGGTTAAAGCACATTTTACTGGGGTCTTTGCCACCCTTTTAGTATTTTATTCACTCCTTCATATGTTCTTTTTTTTTTTTTTAATAATTGTCACCAGTAATGATGGCAATTCTTTTTTTTTTTAAGATTTTATTTATTCATTTGACAGAGATCACAAGTAGGCAGAGCGGCAGGCAGAGACAGAGGAAAGAAGCAGGCTCCCAGCTGAGCAGAGAGCCCGATGTGGAGCTCGATCCCATGATGCTGGGATCACAACCTGAGCTGGAGGCAGAGGCCCCAACCCACTGAGCCACCCAGGTGCCCCGTCCTTCATATGTTCTTATCTGGATGAAATGACAAGGCAGAAAATCTCTCTCTCTCTCTCTCCGGCCCCCCCCCCCCCCACAGAACAAGAGGCAGTACCGAATGTCAGGGACCTAATCAATACGGACATAGGTAATATGTCAGATATATAGTTCAGAATGATGATTCTCAAGGTTCTAGCCAGGCTCAAAAAAGGCATGGAAGATATTAAAGAAACCCTTTCTGGAGATATAAAAGCCCTTTCTGGAGAAATAAAAGAACTAAAATCTAACCAAGTTGAAATTAAAAAAGCTATTAATGAGGTGCAATAAAAAATGGAGGCTCTTACTGCTAGGATAAATGAGGCAAAAGAGAGAATTAGTGATATAGAAGACCAAATGACAGAGAATAAAGAAGCTGAACAAAAGAGAGACAAACAACTACTGGACCATGAGGGGAGAATTTGAGAGATAAATGATACCATAAGACAAAACAACATTAGAATAACTGGGATTCCAGAAGAAGAAGAAAGAGAGAGGGAGCAGAAAGTATATTGGAGAGAATTATTGTAGAGAATTCCCTAATATGGCAAAGGGAACAAGCATCAAAATCCAGGAGATGCAGAGAATCCCCCTCAAAATCAATAAGAATAGGTCCACGCCCGGTCATCTAATAGTAAAATTTACAAGTCTTAGTGACAAAGCGAAGATCCTGAAAGCAGTCCAGTACAAGAAGTCTGTAACATACAATGGTAGAAATATTATATTGACAACAGACTTATTCACAGAGACCTGGCAGGCCAGAAAGAACCGGCATGATATATTCAGAGCACTAAGTGAGAAAAACATGCCAACAAGAATACTATATCCAACTAGGCTATCATTGAAAAGAGAAGGAGAGATAAAAAGCTTCCAGTACAAACAAAAACTAAAAGAATTTGTAAAAACCAAACCAGTTCTAAGGAAATATTGAAAGGGGCCCCCTAAGCAAAGAGAGACCCTAAAAGTAGTAGATTAGAAAGGAACAGAGACAATATACAGTAACAACCACCTTACAGGCAATACAATGGCACTAAATTCATATCTCTCCATAGTTAGCCTGAATGCAAATGGGCTAAATGCCCCAATCAAAAGACACAGGGTATCAGGATGGATTAAAAAAAACCCATAAGTATGCTGTCTACAAGAAACTCACTTTAGATCCAAAGACACCTCCAGATTTAAAGTGAGGGGGTGGAAAAAAATTTGCCATGCTAATGGACATCAGAAGAAAGCTGGGGTGGCAATCCTTATATCAGATCAATTAGACTTTAAGCTAAAGACTATAATAGGAGATGAGGAAGGACTCTATATCATACTCAAAGGGTCTGTCCAACAAGAAGATCTATCAATTTCAAATATCTATACCCCTAACATGGGAGCAGCCAACTACATAAACCAATTAATAACAAAATCAAAGAAACACATTGACAATAATACAATAATAATAGGGTACTTTAACACTCCCCTTACTGAAATGGATAGATCATCCAAGCAAAAGATCAACAAGGAAATAAAGGCCTTAAATGAAACACTGGACTGGGTGAACATCACAGATATATTCAGAACATTCCATCCCAAAGCAACAGAATACACATTCTTCTCTAGTGCCCATGGAACAATCTCCAGAATAGATCACATCCTGGGTAATAAATCAGGTCTCAACTCATATCAAAAGATTGGGATCATTCCCTGCATATTTTCAGACCACAAATGCTCTGAAGCTAGAACTCAATCACAAGAGGAAATTTGGAAAGAACCCAAATACATGGAGGCTAAAGAGCATCCTACTAATGAACAAATGAATCAATCAGGAAATTGAAGAAGAACTGAAAAAAAATTCATGGAAACAAATGATAATGAAAACACAATGGCTCAAATTCTGTGGGACACAGCAAAGGCAGTCCTGAGAGGAAAATATATAGCGATACAAGCCTTTCTCAAGAAACAAGAAAGGTCTCAAATCCACAACCTAGCCCTACACCTAAAGGAGCTGGAGAAAGAACAACAAAGAAAGCATAAACCCAGCAGGAGAAAAGAGATAATAATAGAGCAGAAATCAATGAAATAGAAACAAACAAATAAAAAGAACAAGTCAATGAAACTAGGAGTTGGTTCTTTGAAAGAATTAATAAGATTGATACATCCCTGCCCAGACTTATCAAAAAGAAAAGAGAAAGGATGCAAATTAATAAAATCATGAATGAAAGAGGAGAGATCACAACCAACACCAAAGAAATACAAACAAGTATAAGAACATATTATGAGTAACTCTACACCAGCAAATTTGACAATCTAGAAGAAATGGATGCATTTCTAAAGACATAAACTACCACAACTGAACCAGGAAGAAATAGACAACCTGAACAGACCCATAACCACTAAGGAGAATGAAGTAGTCATCAAAAATCTCCCAACAAACAAGAGCCCAGGGCCAGATGGATTCCCAGGGGAATTCTACCAAACATTTAAAGAAGAATTAATTCCTATTCTCCTGAAACTGTTCCAAAAAGTAGAAATGGAAGGAAAACTTCCAAACTCCTTTTATGAGGCCAGCATTACCTTGATCCCCAAACCAGATCCCATCAAAAAGAATTACAGACCAATATCCATGACAAACACAGATGCAAACATTGTCACCATAATACTATCCAGTAGGCTCAACAGTACATTAAAACGATTATTCATCATGACCAAGTGGGATTTATTCCAGGGCTGCAAGTCTGGTTCAACATCCACAAACCAATCAATGTGATACAATACATTGATAAAAGAAAGAACAAGAACCATATGATACTCTCAATAGATGCTGAAAAAGTATTTGACAAAGTACAGCATCCTTTCCTGATCAAAACTCTGCAAAGTGTAGGGATAGGGGGTACATACCTCAATATCATCAAAGCCATCTATGAAAAACCCAGGGCAATTATCATTCTCAATAGAGAAAAACTGAGAGCTTTTCTGCTAAGGTCAGTAACACGGCAGGGATGTCCATTATCACCACTGCTATTCAACATAGTACTAGAAGTCCTAGCCTTGGTAATCAGATAAGAAGAAGAAATTAAAGGCATCCAAATCAGCAAAGAAGTCAAACTATCACTCTTTGAAGATGATATGATACTATATGTGGAAAACCCAAAAGACTCCACTCCAAATTTGCTAGAACTTGTATAGGAATCCAGTAAAGTGTCAGGATATAAAAATCAACGCACAGAAATCAGTTGCATTTCTATACACCAACAAGATAGAAGAAATAGAAATTAAAGAGTCAATCCCATTTACCATTGCACCCAAAACCACAGGATACCAAGGAATAAACCTAACCAAAGAGGCAAAGAATCTATACTCAGAAAACTAAAAAGTACTCATGAAAGAAATTGAGGAAGACACAAAGAAATGGGAAAATTTTCCATGCTTATGGATTAGAAGAACAAATATTGTGAAAATGTCTATGCTACCTAAAGCAATCTACACATTTAATGCAATCCCTATCAAAATCCCATCCATTTTTTTCAAAGAAATGGAACAAATAATCTTAAAATTTGTGTGGAACCAGAAAAGACCTCGAATAGCCAGAGGAGTGTTGAAAAAGAAGGCCAAAGTTGATGGCATCACAATTCCAGCCCTCAAGGTCTATCACAAAGCTGTCATCATCAAGACAGTATGGTACTGGCACAAAAACAGACACATAGATCAGCGGAACAGAATAGAGAGCCCAGAAATAGACCCTCAATTCTATGGTCAATGAATCTTCGACAAAGCAGGAAAGATTGTCCAATGGAAAAAAGACAGCCTCTTCAACAAATGGTGTTGGGA
Organism: Taxidea taxus jeffersonii; assembly: GCA_003697995.1. NCBI lineage: Eukaryota > Metazoa > Chordata > Mammalia > Carnivora > Mustelidae > Taxidea > Taxidea taxus. Next base: position 5,050 of record RCUC01119709.1, on the reverse strand, counting down.
AAATTGGACAGCCACATGCAGAAAATTAAACTGGGCCATTTACTTACACCACACACGAAAATAGAATCCAAATGGATGAAAGACCTCAACGTGAGAAAGGAATTTGTCAAAATCCTTGAGGGGAGCACTGGCAGCAACCTCTTCGACCTCAGCCACAGCAACTTCTTCCTAGGAACATCGCCAAAGGCAAGGGAAACAAGGGCAAAAATGAACTATTGGGAGTGCATCACAATCAAAAGCTTGTGCATAGCAAAGGAAACAGTCAACAAAACCAAAAGACAACTGGCAGAATGGGAGAAGATATTTATAAAGGGCATATCAGATAAAGGGCTAGAATCCAAATCTATAAAGAGCTTATTTAACTCAACACTCAGAGAACAAATCCAATGAAGAAATGGGCAGAGGACATGAACAGACATTTCTGCAAAGAAGACATCCAGATGGCCAACAGACACATGAAAAAGTTCTCCACATCACTGGGCATCAGGGAAATACAAATGAAAACCACAATGAGATACCACCTCACACCAGTGAGAATGGCTAAAATGAACAAGTCAGGAAATGACAGATTCCCACTGGTGGTGGGAATGCAAGATGGTTCAACCACTCTGGAAAACAGCATGGAGGTTCCTCAAAAAGTTGAAAATAGAGCTACCTTATGACCCAGTGATTGCACTACTGGGTATTTACCCTAAAGGTACAAGCGTAGTGATCCGAAGGGGCACGTGTACCCGAATGTTTATGGCAGCAATGTACACAACACTCAAATTATGGAAAGAACCTAGATGTCCATTAACAGATGAATGGATAAAGAAGAAGTGGTATATATATACAATGGAATACTAGGCAGCCATCAAAAGAATCGAAATCTTGCCATTTGCGAGGACGTGTATGGAATTAGAGGGTATTATGTTTAGCGAAATAAGTCAATTGGAGAAAGACAACTATCACATGATCTCCCTGATATGAGGAAGTTGAGAAGCAACATTAGGGGCCTGGGGGTAGTAAAAGAATAAATGAAACAAGATGGGATTGGGAGGGGGATAAACCATAAGAGTCTCTTAGTCTCACCAAACAAACTGAGGGTTGCCGGGGGGAGGGGGGCTGGGAGAGGGTGTTTGAGTTATGGACATTGGGGAGGGTATGTGCTATGGTGAGTGCTGTGAAGTGTATAAACCTGGCGATTCACAGAGGTACACCTGGGGCTAATAATACATTATACATTAATAAAGAAATTTAAAAAGAATCAATTACAGAATTTTATTTAGCTTTGTAGATTCAATAGCTTAAATATAGAAAACTAATTTATTGGTTAGTTTAGAAAAATATTAATTAGGGGAAAATTTGTTCGATATTATTTTAACATATTATGGTAGTATATTAATAGCTATTTACCACATTTCAGCCTCGAGACTCTTCCTAGATACTAATCATATTATGCAACTTAGTTATAAATCTATTACTGCAAACTAATTCTTTTGCCTTATTTTTTTGGGAAATAAAAACTTTTATATCATGAGCTCAAACATATAATTTATTTATTTAGACTCCTAAATACTTTCCTCAGGGAATACCCATGCACACTTGTTTCTTTACTAACATTAGTAGTTTTATCAGTTCTCATACAGTTTTGTTAACTAATAAATCTGGACAGTTATATTTCATTTGTAAATGAGTACTAAGCTTTAGTATTTCACCAAATATTTATTCTTTTAAATTTCTGTGGTGTAAATTAACTGTACATGTTCTTTGATCTTTGTTAATAGTAAAATGAGTATGTGCTTATCCTGTGAGATTTATTAAAAAAACATATATACAACACGGATGGACCTGGAGGGCATTATGCTAAATGAAATAAGGCAGACAAAGACAAATATGGCATGAATTCACTTATATATGGAATCTTAAAAAATAAAAAAAAAGCAAACAACAACTAAACAACAGGTTCATCCATACAGAGAACAGATTGGTAGTTGCCAGAGATGGGAATGGGAGGTCGATAAAATGGATGAAGGAAGTCAAAAGGTACAAACTGGCAGTTATAAAATAAATATTTCATGCAAATGTAATGTACAAATGGCAACTTAAATTAATATTTCAGTTAATAATGCTCTATTCTGGGGTGTTTGGATGGCTCAGTCAGGAAGGATCTGCCTTCAGTTCAGATAATGATCTCAGGGTCCTGGGATCAAACCTCACAGCGGGCTTTCTGCTCACCATGGTGTCTGCTTTTTCCTCTCCCTCTATGCTCATGTTCTCTCTCTCATTTGTTCACTCTCTCAAATAAATAAAAATTTAAAAATCTTTAAAAAAAAGTAATACTCTTTTACATATTTGCAAGTTGCTAAGAGAGTATATTGAAAATTTCAGATCATAAGAAAAAATTGTAACTATCTATGGTGACAAATGTTAACAAGACCTATTGCAGTGATCATTTCACAAAATATACACATACCAAATCATTATGTTGTACACCTTAAACTAATCTAATGTATGTCAGTTATGTCTCAAAAAATATGTATGTAAATTTATTCTTCATCCCCACCTCCTAGCTCATCAGTCTCCTGACACCCAAAAGCCTTCTTGAGCTCTAAGAGCAATGAAAGCATCTTCTGTTATGTTTATCATTTATTATTTTATGCATAATTATGAATTTATTATCTCTCTTGTCCTCAGTTCCTGAAAACACTTCAGTACCATAATAATGAAATGGGTGTCTTGCTATTCACAACAATCCCCATTCCAATGTAACTGGGTTTAGGCTAATGAGCTGATTTTTGGAAAATTCCAAAGGATAATGACTGGTTGTCAGAGGAACCAACCTCAAATAGAAACTTCCAACCAAAGTTTCGGTCCACCCTTTGATTTCTGTAGAGGGGTTGAGGTTGAATCTATCACCAGTGACCAATGATTTAGTCAATCATGTCTTTATAATGAAGAATTCATAAAAGCTCAAACAGAGGTGTTTTGGAGAGCTTTTCAGGATGGGAAACCAGAATGCTTCCACATATCTTCATACTGGGTGCCAAGCTCCAGGAGGACAGATGCTCTTTTGTTTGGAACTTCACCCTACTTCTTTATCTGCTTTTTGCTTTGAATCCTCTAATACCCTTTGTAGTAAACCAGTAATCTGGTGAGTAAACAGGTTTTCTGAGTTCTCTGAGCCTGTCAAACAAATTAATTGAATCTAAGGGAGGGTTTGGAAACTTCCCATTTGTAGTAGGTCCTTTAGATGTACAAATAACAACCTGGACTTTTGACTGGCATCTGAGTGAGGGCAGTCTTGTGGGACTGAACCTTTTATTTGTGTTATCTGATGCTATCTTATGAGTTGAATTGTAGGAATTCTGCTGGTGTTCAGAGACTTGCTTGTTGATGTGGAAACCTTTCTCCAACATGGGAAATTTTGTATAGAACCAAAGAGTGCTTTGTTGAGTTACAGTAGTATTGCTCTATCATCCTAAACAGTTTTTCCTAATATGTTGCTTTGATTCTAACTATTTCTTTTGCTGGTATTCCTCTTAGGTTCATAAAAAAAAAACTTATTCTGTTAGTTTAGAGAAGAGTGAGTTGTCTTCCAGGAGACCATTTCAATGTATACTTTCTTGTTGCAGTGAATGTATACTATTTGGGGCCCTTACAAGAAATTAGATAATTTAATTTCCCTTCTCTCTTGCTTGTTGGATCTAAATCTTTGCCTATCTATAAATATCATATTGGGTTCTGGTTTAGTATTGGCAGAAATTTTAAATTACAAGTAGAATAACATTTATCTTAATATATAGTTATTTTGTATCATTTAGTCATCATGACAGTGAGAAATAATGAGAAATATGATTGTTGAGGTTTTCCTCAGTTGAAACTAATAATGGCAATTGTTCTTAACAGTGGCTCATACCCTCTGCAGATTTGGAAAAAGAACCTAATGATGGGTAGTGCGGGTCTTTTGAGATAGATAAATAAGGAAATAAATAAATGAATTTTTTCTTTATGGAGAACTATAACAAAGAATTTAATGAAAGTTTGTAAATCAGAATAAAACTGTTATTCTTGCAATTTTCAGAGAATGCTCCCATAAAGAGAAATCAAGGAATTTTCAGAAGAGATGAGACCACAATGAGTAAAAAGTCATTTTAAGACTTGATGCATCTTGGAAATCTCATGTTCTTTCATTTTGGAAGAACTATGTGGAGTCATCTTAATTGTTTTTCTGGGCTTTAGCTTTTCTATCCAAATGGAAGAGAAAATGAAATATTTCATGGTATAATATTATTACATTTAAACTTTAGATCTTTTTCATCACCTTCTACTATTTTTTTTTTTTTTTACAAATCCTGGCCTTTTGTCCTCCATATAAATTCCTCTGCTATTTTATTGTAAAAAGAATTTTATTTGTTGTGAGGTATATGTTGTTTTAGTTAATTAGTTCTGGCAGATTCTTAGGAACTTCCAAAATTGCTGACTATGGAGAGGTTAACATTGTAGAAGAAAAAAAGTTAAATTGATATTTGTAAGGTTTTATAAGATAAACTTTGGCCTTCCATATAATTCTCAGACTTAGCACCATGCTGTAGTACATAACCTCAGTTATAATAATGCTGATTATATATTTATTGTTTTCTTTCTTTGGCCACTGTCTCCCCCATAAAATTGTAAGAAGTTCCATGAGGACAGGTGTCATGTCTGTTTCACTTGGTAGTATCACTGTGCCTGTTATGTAATGAGTCCTAAATAGATGCTGAATGAAAGAGAACAATGTGGACAAGAGCCCTGGAGTTATAAATGCATTGGAGCTATTTATAGTGGCAGTGAACATTGGAGTTACAGATGTGGAAGAGGTTGCTCAGGCAACTGAGGGAGTAAACAATCTTATGAGAGAGTTCTGAGGAACACAAGCACTTGAGAAAGTGGAAGAGAATCTGAGTAACAGTGAGATTGATACAGAACAAGTGAGGTGGGAGGGAAAACAAGGGGAGTCCAATGTGGTGTCAGGGGGAAAAGAGTGCTTTAAGAAACAAGGAGTGGATACCAAATGAGATTATTTAGAGGG
>ML099488.1:20568-34914 GCA_003697995.1 Taxidea taxus jeffersonii | reverse complement strand
TGACCCGCCAGGGCTGTCTCTTACAAAGAGGCAACCCCTCTCTGCCTTACGGACTAGCTTTTAAGGGCATGTGGTTGGGCCTGGCCACACACAGGTGGCCAATGACACAGAGGAAACTGCGCAGTCAGGCTAGGTCACACATAATTGACCAATTGAATTACAATTCACCCCATAGTAGACTTTTGAACTAGCCTATCACCTTGGTCAGAATTGGCACCCAAAATGTGCCCAAAAGGCGGGGCCCACACTCCTTGGTAGCTAGGGAGACAGTATGGGTCCCCACTGATTGGATACCTCCACCTGGCCTGACCCACCCTTGTATTTGGGCTCTGTTACCTGGGACTGATTTCCCAGACTTGCTTTTAAGTAAGTCCCCTGCGGGGGTGGACAGGGTCAGTTTAAGTTTTACTGCATCAACAACAAAATGGCTGTTCAACCGAAATGGAGCCGTTTTGGCTAAATAGGCCCTTACAGTATAATGCTTGCTCCCTCTCAAAACCTGCTTCCCCATCTAGTAAAAGACTCAATCCCTCTCACATTAAGCTTCCAAGTTCTTCTGCAGTATGGTCATTCCTAGGGCATGTTCCAGGAAGAGATATTCACATCCCACTATGACCATTCTAATCTTCCCCAAGTATACTTTGGTCTCTAGGTTTCTGGTTAAGAAAGGCAGTTTTCTAACATCTCCCAAATATTCTACATCTGAGATTTAAGACCCCTTTGCATATTCTGCCCTTCCCTCCATTCCTAATGTTCCCTAAGACTATCTAATACTTGTCCCAACCCATTTCTTCATCCAGTTGATAAGGCAGTTCTTACTTTCAATGAAGTGCAGCTTGTTCCACACTCTCCTAAGCTGGGACCTAGCATAACTTCTTTTGGCAGTTGGTCCCCAGTGATGTCATGCTCTGTGTAGTCCTTTCCCAACCTAAGTAGGGATGATTCATAGTCATATTATTCATAGGATATTGCAGAAATGAAGGAGTGTGACTTCTAACTCTGTCTTACAAAACTGGCTACCATGTCATGACAGCACCAGCCTGACATACAGAGAGGGCCACAAGACAAAGAATGGCGGCCTCCTGCCAACAACCATGTGAGTGTGCTGTCTTGAAATCAAGGAAACCTTCTGAAGACTGCAGTTTCAGCCAATACCTCAACCACAATCTACAAGCAAGAATCACATGATCTCCCTGATATGAGGAAGTGGAGATGCAACAGGGGTGGGGGTTAAGATGGTAGGAAAAGAAAAAATGAAACAAGATGGGATCGGGAGGGAGACAAACGAAAAGAGACTCTTAATGTCATAAAACAAACTAAGGGGGGGTGGGGGGGAGAGGGGTTGGGAGGGGGGGTGGGGTTACATTATATGTTTAAATAAAAAAGCTTAATTAAAAAAAAAAGATACAAGCAAGAATCATCCAACTAAGCTGCTCCCGAATTCTTGTCCCTTAAACTAGAAGATAATAAATGTTTTAAGCTATGTTCTGGGTTAATTTGTTAGCTGGCAATAGATAACTAGTAAACCTCTTAAACTGCTTCAGATCTTAACCATCTGTCCTTGAAACTTTATTTGCATCCCCCTGACATTTCCTCATGTCTAGAAGCAAACTCTTGGCTGTTTCTGTTTCAAAGTTCTGTTTCCTCTCAGCCCATTTCTTAGAAACCCATGAATGCATAAACATTTTTGTAGAGGGTGAGGGAGCCCAAGGTTATCTTTTCCTCTCCCTGTCCCAGGTTCATGTGTCAATTTTTATGTAAGTGACCTCAAGAAAATGGTCTTTGGGAATCCCATTTTTTGAATACCAAATCACATTTACTGTAGTATCCAGTCAATATTTTACATATAGAATAAGAACAAACATAATTTCACAAAGGAAGTCCATCCAGGTGAAATTATCTATAGGGGGGCACCTGGGTGGCTCAGTGGGTTAAACATATGCCTTTGGCTCGGGTCATGATCTCAGGGCCTTAGGATCAAGCCCTGAATTGGGATCTCTGCTCAGCGGGGAGCCTGCTTCCCCCTCTCTCTGCCTGCCTCTCTGCCTGCTTGTGATCGATCTCTCTCTCAGTCAAATAAATAAAATCTTTTTTAAAAAAGGAAAAAAAAAAAAAGATCTATAGGTATGTCCTATGTTCAGACATGACACTATCCTGTTAATCAAATGTGCTAATGAGGGGATTGGAATGATCCTGATCCTTCACTTGTCTCTTCTTCTGATCCAGAATAAATTTTTTCGGTAGCTCGCTGGATTCAAGAGTGCTGTGTTGGGTCCCAGAACACAAACTGGACTACACTGACAAGAGATTAGGACACTTCTCTCATTAATGGAGATGGATGGCCAGTAAGCAAATATCATTTCTGATAAGATCATTTCACTAAAACTGATCTCAACTTTCTCCTATACCAAGATGCCAGAAGGCATGTGTCCAGCATCATTCTGTAACAGTAGCTCACCTTGGCAAAGATTTTTCACAATAATGGATCATGGTGGTAAGTGATAAAGATAGCCTTCTCCCCACTCTACCTGGCCCCCTCCATGATGGAACTAAATATATCCTCAGGGGGTGTATGGTTCACAGGTGGCAGATATGCTCCCTAACCTCCAGGAATCTGCACCGGAGTGATACTAAATACCACAGGGGCCCAGAGGCAGAAAGAGGTCATTTCAATTCCGAGGAAGCTGCTGCTTACACAGACTGAGTTCTGAGACCCTCTGGCTCTGTCCTTGTGAAGTGCTCTGTGCTTTTCAGCAAACAGGTGACCGACCCACAATGTTATTACAAGAACAAGGGGAGCGATTCCAGGCATCCTTTCAAAGTAGGTATATCAAAAAGGCCCTTTTAGGTTTTAAAGGTCTGAAATGTTTTGTTCTTCTAAAATCCTCCTGGGGAAGGACAATGCTTTTGTTTCAGTGTCATGAAAAGCCTAACCCCTAACTCCAGTTCCTTCCATCTCTGTTGCAGACTCTGAGAGCACGTCCTCAGCACAGACCCCCTAGTGGGCCACAGCCCAGCCATGTAGGACACCTGCTTTCAAGCTTTCTAATCCCAAGATATGAAAATAAAAAGTAACTCACTTGGGGCGCCTGGGTGGCTCAATGGGTTAAAGTTTCTGCCAGCACTATGATAGCTGCTGTATTAAGTGCTGGAGTGTTCAACAGTGAACAAAACAAACATGGTCCTTTTATTCATGAATAAATATGGACAACAAACAGCCAGACAGGGGCACCTGGGTGACTCAGTGGGTTAAAACCTCTGCCTTCGGTTCAGGTCATGGTCTCAGTGTCCTGGGATCGAGCCCCGCATCCGGCTCCCTGCTCGGCAGGGAGCCTGCGTCCTCCTCTCTCTCTGCCTGCCTCTCTGCCTACTTGTGATCTCTCTCTGTCAAATAAATAAATAAAAATCTTTTTTAAAAAAACAGCCAGACGGGATGCCTGGGTGGCTCAATTGGTTAAGCAGCTGCCTTCGGCTCGGGTCATGATCCCGGCATCCTGGGATCGAGTCCCACATCGGGCTCCTTTCTCAGCAGTGAGCCTGCTTCTCCCTCTGCCTCTGCCTGCCACTCTTGTCTGCCTGTGCTCGCTCTCTCTCTCTCTCTCTCTCTCTGACAAATAAATAAAAATCTTAAAAAAAAAAACCAGCCAGACAATATTACACTACAAATGTTGAATATCATTAAATGTGTGTTAAGAGTATTAAATGTTAGGAAAGAAAGATACATGGTGACAGTTCCTGGCTTTCTTATTTACAACAGCTTCCCCAATATATGACCTCATGGCTGGCATAGAGTAGGGGCTTACTGTGTGTACAGTAATGGGTTTGATGGGTTTGTATATTCTTCATGAGGAATTTATAATAGAAATCTTAAACTGTGGAAAGTCAGGGAAAGGTATGATATATAAATACTAATGGGAAAGGTAAAGCTGGAATTACCTACATGAAGTGGGTGGGGTACAGAAAAGCATTTCAGGAAGAAAGTTAAATGGGCTTTAAGAAAGTCTACACAGGGGGACACCTGGGTAGCTCAGTTGGTTGAGCGGCTGCCTTCGGCTCGGGTCGTGGTCCCGGCATCCTGGGATCGAGTCCCACGTCGGGCTCCTTGCCCGGCGGGGAGCCTGCTTCTGCCTGCCTCTCTGTCTGCCTGTGCTCGCGCTCTCTCTCTCTCTAACAAATAAATAAATAAAATCTTTAAAAAAAAAAAAAGTCTACACAGTTTTTTTAAGGTTTTACTTTCATTTCAGTTACCATACAGTGCAATCTTGGTTTCATTTGTATAAACTAGTGATTCAACACTTCCAAACAACACTTTGTCCTCAACACATAAGTGCGCTCCTTAGTCCTCATCACCTATTTTTCAAAGATTTTATTCATTTATTTGACAGAGAGTGACAGAGGGAGAGAGGGGACACAAGCATGGGGAGCAGAGGAGGGAGAGGCTGGCTTCCTGCCAGCAGGGAGCCTAATGTGGGGCTTTATCCCAGGACTGTGGGATCATGACCTCAGCTGAAGGCAGACTCAGCTGAGCCACCCAAGCACCCTCCTCATCACCTGTTTAACCTACCCTCTCACCCACCTCCCCTCTGGTAACCATCCGTTTGTTTTCTGTAATCAAAGTCTGTTTTATGGTTTACCCTTCTCTCTCTTTTTCATCCCTTTGCTCATTAGTATTGTTTTTTAAATTCCACATATGAGTGAAATCATATGATATGTGCCTTTCTCTGACTGGCATGTTTCTCTTAACATCATAATCTCTAGCCACATCTAGGTTGTTGCAAATGGCAAGGCTGCATACATTTTAATTTTTGTACTTGTATTATATAATAATATTCTATTATATATATAATACACTATATGTGTGTGTGTGTATATATATATATATATATGTATATATATATATACATATACACACACCACTTCTACCTTTTTTTTTCCCCTGACATCTATGGTTAGAGTTCAGCTAAAAGTCACAAATCACAATGAAGCTATTTCTATTATGAATATCTACAAAAGAAATAATGCAACAAAAACTTCATACTTACAAAGCAATAATTACAAGAGATGCAGTAAGGCATAGATAAAATCACGCTAATAATGAAAGACTTTAATATACCACCAGAACAAGACAAATCCAGTGAATCAAAAATAAATGAAGGGTGCATCTGGGTGGCTCAGAGGTTTAAGCCTCTGCCTTTGGCTCAGATCATGATCTCAGGGTCCTGGGATAGAGCCCCACGATGGGCTTTCTGCTCAGCAGGGAACCTGCTCCCCCCCCCCACCTGCCTCTCTGCCTCCTTGTCTCTCTCTGTGTCAAATAAATAAATAAAATCTTTTAAAAAATAAATTAATATATGAGTTAAATAACAGAATCAATAAGGTATAACTTATGGCTATATATTAAACTTTTCACCATGATAGTGGAAAGACAACTCCTTCTCAAGGTATAAGGATCATTCACAAAGTGAATCATATATCAAGTCACGAAGAAAATATTAGCAAGCTCCATAAAATAGAAATATTACATGCTAAGTGAGATAAGTCAGACAGAGAAAGACAAGTACTATATGTTATCATTTATATGTGGAATCTAAAAAATAAAATCTAACCTGTAAAATAGAGAAAGTAAACAACAACAACAAAAACAGTAAAAAAAAAGAGAGAGAGAGAGTTAAATGGTGGTTACTGGGGGCTATGGAATGGGGGGATAAGATGGATGGATAGTGTTTAAGTGTGCAACCTTGAATGCACAGTTTAATGAATACACATAATAATATTGTACTATGATTATATAATGGGATAAATATTACTACAATAGCAATCATACTACAATATGTAAATGTATCAAAGTAACACATTGTACACCTTAAATTTATACAATGTTACACATCAAATTTATTCAGTTAAACAAAATAACAAAAGACCAAATCAGTTGTAGAATACAAGGGTTGTTTTGAATATTATTATGTATAAGCCTAGTTTTCAGAAGACCTAATACAGGCTTAAATAATGACGGAAAATGGATCATTAACCCAGTGTATCCAATCAGAAGGGCTTAATTACAGATGAGTCTGGGAATCATAAGTGGGTTATTGAGTGTCTCAGCAGTAATCATAAAAATGAAAGGACTCATGAAGCTGGTAAATGCACACACACTTGTGAGTAAAGCAACGAATGTATCAACCAATGTCCAGGGCATAATGAAAAATCTAAGACATTCAGATATTTGAAGACTAACAAGAAGGAGCCAAGAGAAAGGTAATTTCAAGGCATATCAAGTTGAATATCAAGCAGTCTCATAATTATAATAGTATAAGAGGACTGATGTGGCATATTTGAGTATAAATGTTATTATTTTCTTAATTTCTATTACTAAATTAAAAAAAAAGATCTATTACAAACAGCAGTTTCTGCTCATAAGGGAATAAAATTAAAACTTATTAACTCCAGTAAAAACAAAGAAGTGTTTGGGAATGAAAAGGAAAATATAAACTAAAACTAAGGGGTGCCTGGGTGGCTCAGTTGGTTGAGCGTCTGCTTTCGGCTCAGGTCATGACCCCAGGTCCAGGGATTGAACCCCACATCGAGCTCCTTGATGAGCAGGGAGCCTTCTTCTCCCCTGCCTACAATTCCCCCTGCTTGTGCTTCCTCTCTCCCTCTCTCTGTCAAATAAATAAATAAATAAATTTTTAAATAAACTAAAATTAAAATTTTATAAAACATAACAACAGTTAAGAACAATGTACCAGAATATATGACATACATTTAAAGCCGTGGTCATAGAAAAACCCATAATCTGAAACACTTTTATCAACAAAAATAAAAGATTTTAAACAAATGAATTAAATTCCCAGAACAAAAAGCTAGAAAAAAGAGAGAGAGCAGGCTAAGATGGCTGAGGACAAGGGCAACCCAAAGCCTGTCTCTTCCTTCAAACACAATTAGATAAATATCAAATCATTTGGAACACCCAAGAAATTGACTGGAAGTCTTAGAGAACAATGCTGCACATCTACAAGCAGAAAAACAACTCATGGAAGGTAGGAACAGTGGCGAGTTGATTTGTGGGAGAAAAGAGCTATGGACATTGCATGGGTGGAGGAGGGAGGGGGGCCTGATCACAGAGGGTGTAGTGAGAGAGAAAGAGTGAAGAAAAAATAAAAAGAAGAGTGAAAACACAAGCAAGTGGACTGCACAAGAAAACTGATCCTCAAAACCACTGACTGAGAAAAAGGAGAGGGTTTCAATACCACCAGTTTTCTATAAACAGCAGAGTGCCAAGTCTGAGGTTTTGGAGGTCAGTGTCATAGCCAGGGTCGTCTCTAGTGGTGCTCCAGTGGGGAAGCAGGGCAGAGCCCCAGGAGCAGACAGCATGGTCTGAGGATTCCCTAGGTCACACAGAAAGAAGCACTTCCCCTGCTTGGAGTGCATCTGCTAGAGGTCATATGGCCTTTCTACAGGCAACAGACCCTGTGGGCACCAGTTAGCTATCCAGCTCACCAGTATAGGAACAAAGATGCTGGCTGAGGGTAGCTGGCACTGGGGTGCCAGCTGTGTGTTATGATTTACCATAAACTCCAAACAGCTGTGTGGCCATGGGACTATTTGCTGGGACAAGCTTGCACTGGCCACAACCTAATGAGACCCTCCCCCATAAGACCAGTTCAGGTCTATGCCATGGAGGTCTCTGAAGTGTAGGGTTTTGAAACATGGCCACTTCTGAGATAAAACACAGGAGTGCTATGTCACCTGATAGGTGAACAACTCAGGCAAGGACAGGGTGAGGGCAGGGGTCTGACAGAAGCTGGGGACAGAGGAGGGATGATTGTTTGCACAACTGTGAGGGCATCCTGAGGAGTGGTGTTGTGAATTTCCCACTCCAGGGACAAAAAAGTGAGGCAAAGATATTTTTACCCTCTCCCACCAGCACTGATCAAACTTCAGTGGGCTAAACAGTGCCACCAGGTGGAGAGAACCACTACACCAAATCCTACCCTCCCTGAGCCCTCAGACACATCTCTACCAGGGCAAATCCATCTGAGACTCAGAACAGCAATCTCCTTCCCTAGAAGACCAGCACAAACCTCTCACCCACACCAAATCCACTGATCATAGAGTCCTTGAAACCTTAAGCTCTAGGGGAAACAGGATATAGCTTATTTTGCTTTTTATTGTTGTTACTCAGGTTTGTTTTCTTTTCTTTTGTTTTGTTCGGATACAGAAAGAGCAATTCTTAAAAACTTTTTTTTCTCTTCTACTCTTTCTTTTTTTCTATCAAGCATCTCTTAACAAGCAAACCAAAACACACCTAGCCTCCTTTTTTTTAACTTTTATTTTATTTTTTTATTATTTTATTATTTTTATTTTATTTTGCTTTATTTTTTGACCTCCAAATGACAAGACAGAAGAATTCACCCCAAAAGAAAGACCAGGAAGAAATGATGACTGGGGATTTAATCAATACAGATATAGTAAGATGTCTGAGCTAGATTTTATAGCAACAATGTTATTTATTTATTTATTTACTTGACAGAGAGATAGAGAGATCACAAATAGGCAGAGCAGCCATCAGAGGGAGGGGGAGAAGCAGGCTCTCTGCTGAGCAGGGAGCCCAATATAGGGCTTGGCCCCAGGACCCTGGAATTATGACCTGAGCCAAAGCCAGCCATTTAACCAACAGAGCTACCCAGTCACCCCTATAGCAACAATTATAAGGATACTATCTGGGCTTGAAAAAAGCATAGGAGACACTAAAGAATCCCTTACTGCAGAGATAAAAAGCTAAAAGCTAGTCAGGCCAAAATAAAAAATGCTATACCTGAGATGCAAACTCAAATGGATGCCATAACAAAGAGGATGGCTGAAGCAGTATAGAAGTATAGAAGATAAAATTATGGAAAATAATAAATCTAAAAATAAGAGGGAAACAAAGGTAATGGACCATGAAGGTAGACTTAGGGAACTTAGCGACTTATTAAAATGGAATATCATTGTTATCATAAGAGTCCCAAAAGATGTAGAGAGAGAAAAAGAGACAGAAGGCCCATTTGAGCAAATTATAGATGGAAACTTCCCTAGTCTTGGAAAGGACACAGACATCAAAATCCAAAAGCACAGAGAACTCCCATAAAATTCAACAAAAGCTGACGATTGTCAAGGTGTATCATAGTCAAGTTCACAAAGTACACAGACAAGGAAAGAATCCTGAAAGCTGCAAGGGGAAAAAAAAAGTCCTTAACTTACAAGGGAAGACAGATCAGGTCCACAGCAGATCTGTCCACAGGAACTTGGCAGGGCAGAAGAGAATGGCAGGATATATTCAACAAGCTGAATGGGAAAAATCTGTGCCAGGAATACTTTATCCAGCAAGGCTGTCATTCAGAATAGAAGGAGAGATAAAAATTTTCCCCAAACAAAAACCCAAGGAGTTTGTGACCACTAACCTAGCCCTTCAAGAAATATTAAGGGGGGCTCTTTGAGTGGGGAAAAAAAGACCAAAAGCAACAAAGACTAGAAAGGAACAGAGAACATCACCACAAACACCACCTTTATAGGTAACACAATGGCACTAAATTCATGTATTTCAAAAATCATTCTGAGCACAAATGGACTAAATAATCCAATCAAAAGACATAGGATATCAGAATGGATTAAAAACAACAACAACAACAAAACAAGACCCATCCATATGCTGCCTACAAAAGACTCATTTTAAATCTAAAGACATCTGCAGGGACACCTGGATGGTTCAGTCAGTTAAGCGTCTGCCTTTTGCTTGGTTCACAATCCCAGAATCCTGGGATTGAGTCCCATGTCAGACTCCCTGTTGAGCTTGTGCTCTCTCTCACTCAGTCTCTCTATCAAATAAATAAATAAAATCTTTTTAAAAAAAGACATCTGCAAATTGAAAGTGAGGGGAATAGAGAACCATCTATCGTGTTAATGTATGCCAAAAGAAAGCTGAAGTAGTCATACTTATATCAGACAAACTAGATTTTAAGCCAAAGATTATAACAAGAGATGAAGGCCATTTTATCATGTCTATCCCTCAAGAAGATATAACAACTCTAGGTATTTATGCCCCCAACTTGGAAGGACCCATATATATAAATCAATTAATAATAAAGAAGCTCATTGATAATAATACAATAATAGTAGGGAACTTTAACACCCCATTTACAGCAATAGACAGATCTTCTAAGCAGAAAATCAAAAAAGAAACAATGGGTTTGGATGACACCTGGACCAGATGGACTTAATGGAGATATTCAGAACATTTCAACCTAGAGCAGCAGAATACACATTCTTTTTCAAGCTCACATGAAACATCCTCTAGAACAGATCATATACTGGATCACAAATCAGTCCTCACAAAGCACAAAAAGATTGAGGTCATACCGTGTGTATTTTCTAATCATAAAGCTATGAAATGAAGTCAACCACAAGAAAGAATTTGGAAAGAACCAAAAATGGAGTTTCAAAAACATCCTATTAAAGAATGAGTAGGTTAACTAGGAAATTAAAGAAGAAATTAAGAAATAAATGGAAGCAAATATAAATGAAAACACAACAGTCCAAAATCTTTGGGATGCAGCAAAGATGGGCCTAAGAGGGAAGTCCATTGTAGTACAGGCCTACCTCAAGAAGCAAGAAAAGTAAGTCTCAAATATGCAACCTAATCTTACACCTAAAGGAGCTAGAAAAGGAACAGCAAATAAAGCCTAAAGCCAGCAGAAGAAGAAAAATAATAAAGATCAGAGCAGAAATAAATGACAGAGACACAAACAAACAAATATAGTGGAACAGATCAACAAGACTAAGAGCTCTTTCTTTGAAAGAATTATGAAAATTGATAAAACCCTAGCCAGACTTATCAAAAAGAGTAAAGAAAGGACCCAAGTAAATAAAATCATGAATGAAAGAGGAAAGGTCACAACCAACACCACAGAAGTACAAACAATTATAAGAGAATATTATGGAAAATTATATGCCAACAAACTGGGCAATCTGGAAGAAATGGATAAATTCCTAGAAACCTACAAGTTAGCAAAACTGAAACAGAAAGAAATAGAAAATTTGAACAGACCCATAACCAACAAAGAAATTGAAACAGTAATCAAAAATCTCCAAACAAATGAAAGTCCAAGGCCCAATGGCTTCCCAGGGGAATTCTACCAGTTATTTAAAGAAGAGTTTATGCAGGAACACCTGGATGGCTCGGTTGGTTAAGCATCTGCCTTGGGGTCCTGAGATCAAGTCCCACATCAGGCTCCCCACTCAGTGGGAAGTGTGCTTCTCCCTCTGTATCTGCCCCTCCCCGCTACTTCTGTGTACATACACTCTCTCTCTATCTCTTGCTCACTCACTCTCTCTCTCAAATAAATAAATAAAATCTTAAAAAAATAAGGAAGAGTTTTTACCTATTCTTCTCAAATTATTCCCCCCCCTGCAAAAAAAAGAAATGGAAGGAAAACTTCCAAATTCATTCTACAAAGCCAACATTACCTTGATTCTAAAACCAGACAAAGACCCCACTAAAAGGGAGAATTATAGGATGATATTCCTGATGAACATGGATGCAAAAATTCTGAACAAGATTCTAGCAAATCAAATTCAACAGTACATTAAAAGAATTAATCACCATGATCAAGTGGGGTTTATTCCTGGGCTGCAGGGCTGCTTCAATATTTGCAAATCAATTGTGATACATCACATTAGTAAAAGAAAGGATAAGAATCATATGATCCTCTTCATAGATGCAGAAAAATCATTTGACAAAATACAGCATCCATTCTTGATTTAAAAAAAAAGAACTCTCAGCAAAGTAGGGATGGATAAACATACTTCAACATCATAAAAACCATATAGGAAAGACTCACAACTAATATCATCTTCAATGGGGGAAAACTGAGACCCTTACAGTCAGGAACAAAACAAGGATGTTCACTCTCACAGTTACTATTTAATATAGTACTGGAAGTCTTAGCCTCGGCAATCAGATAACAGAAGAAATAAAAGGCATCCAAATCATCAAGGAAGAAGTCAATCTCTCAGATTTGAAGATGACATGATACTCTATGTAGGAAACCCAAAAGACTCCACCAAAAATTTGCTAGGGCTCATACATGAACTCAGCAAAGTGGCAGGGTATAAAGGAAACATACAGAAATCTGTTGTATTTCTATCCACCAATAATGAAACAGTAGAAAAAGAAATCAAGGAACTAATCCCATTTGGAATTGCACCAAAAACAATAAGATACCTAAGAATAAACCTAAACAAAGGGTAAAAGATCTGTACTCTGAAAACTATAGAACAGTTATGAAAGAAATTGAAAAGGACACAAAGAAATGGAAAAGCATTCCATGCTCATGGATTGGAAGAAAAAATATTGTTAAAATGTCTATACTACTCAGAGAAATCTACACACTTAATGCAATCCCTATCAAAATACCACCAGCATCTTTCACAAAGCTAGAAACAACACTCCTAAAATTTATATGGAACCACAAAAGATCTTGAATGCCAAAGCATTCCTGAAAAAGAAAAGCAAAGTGAGGATCATCACAATTCCAGACAGACCTCAAGCTCTATTACAATGATGTAGTCATTAAGAGACTATGGTACTGGCACAAAAACAGACACATAAATCAACGGGACAGAATAGAAAACCCAGAAATGGACCAACAACTCTATGGCCAACTAATCTTCAACAAAGCAGGAAAGAATATGCAATGGAAAAAAGACAGTCTTTTCCACAAATGACGTTGGGAAAACTGGGCAGCAACATGCAAAAGAACCAAACCAGACCACTTTCTTCTACCATACAAAAAAGAAATTCAAAATGACTGAAAGACCTAAATGTGAGACAGGAACCCATCAAAGTCCTAGAGGAGAACACAGGCAACAACCTTTCTGATCCCAGCTGTAGCTGCTTCTTATTAGATACATCACCAGAGGCAAGGGAAACAAAAGCAAAAAATGAACCTTTGTGACTTCATCAAGATGAAAAAACTTATGCTCAGTGAAGGAAGCATCAACCAAACTAAAAGGCAGCCTACAGAGAAGGATGTTTGGGAGAAGATAATTGCAAATGGAAAATCTGATAAAAAGTTAGCATCCAAAATCTATAAAGAACTTATCAAACTCAATGCCCCAAAACCAAATAAGCCAGTTAATAAATGAGCAGAAGACAAGAATAGACATTTCCCCAAAGAAGACATCCAGATGGCCAACAGACACATGAAAAGATGCTCAACATCACTCATTATAAGGAATATACAAATCAAAACCATGATGAGTTACCACCTCACACCTGTCAGAATGGCTAAAATTAAC
Source organism: Taxidea taxus jeffersonii (assembly GCA_003697995.1). Classification (NCBI taxonomy): domain Eukaryota; kingdom Metazoa; phylum Chordata; class Mammalia; order Carnivora; family Mustelidae; genus Taxidea; species Taxidea taxus. The sequence goes on along the minus strand of ML099488.1, from coordinate 21,579 downwards.
AACTCAGGAAACAAGAGATGCTGACAAGGATACTGAGAAAGGGGAACCCTCTTGCACTGTTGGTAGAAATGCAAGCTGGTGCAAACTGGAAAACAGTATGGAAGTTCTTCAAAAAGTTAAAAATAGAGCTACCCTACAACCCAGAAATCACAGTACTAGGTAATTACCCCAAAGATATAAAAATACAGATCTGAAGGGGTACATTCACCCAATGTTCATAGCAGCATCATTATCAACAATAGACAAACTATGGAAAGAGCCCAAGTGTCCATTGATAGATTAATGGATCAAGAAGACATGATTTTACACACACACACACACACACACACACACACACACACACACTGGAATATTACTCAACCATCAAAAAGAATGAAATCTTGCCTTTTGCAACAATGCAGATGGAACTACAGTGCATCCTGTATCATAAGTGAAACATGTCAGAGAAACACAAATATCATATGATTTTTGACTAATATGTGGAATTTAGGAAACAAAACAGATGAACATAGTGGAATGGAAAAAAAAGGAGAGAGGAAGAGAGAGAGGGGGGAAGCAAACCATAAGAGACTCTTAACAATAGAGAACAAACTGAGGGATTATGGAGGGAGGGAGGTGGGGGAAGGGCTAAATGGGTGATGGGTGTTAAGCAGGGCCCTTGTTATCATGAGGACTCAGTGTTATATGTAAGTAAAGAATCACTAAATTCTACTCCTGAAACCAATATGGAAGGAAAAAATATATAATTAATTAGAAAAAATATGTAATTAATTACTAAAAGGAACCAAGTATACTTGGTTTAAATTCTCTGTTTAAATTTTAAATGTTTCAGTTTGAGGTGTCTGGGTGGCTCAGTCAGTTAGGTGTCTGCCTTTGGTTCAAACCATGATCCTGGTGTCCTGGGTTCAAGCCCTCCATTGGGCACCCTGCTCAGTGGGGAATCTGCTTCTTCCTCTCCCTCTGCGCCTCCCCATCCAACTCATAGTCTTACTCTCTCTAGCTCTCTCTCAA
>ML099488.1:0-20168 GCA_003697995.1 Taxidea taxus jeffersonii | reverse complement strand
GAAACAAGATGGGATCGGGAGGGAGACAAACCAAAAGAGACTCTTAATGTCATAAAACAAACTGAGGGGGGTGGGGGGGAGAGGGGTTGGGATAGGGTGGTGTGGTTACATTATATGTTTAAATAAAAAAGCTTAAAGAAAAAAAACATTTTCACAAAAAAGCTATTTAAGAAAATATGGCAAATGTGAATAATTATTAAGTCTAGGTGATGGGTATACAACAATTCCTTATTTGTTATTCAGCATATTTTTTATGTTTTCCTTTAAAACATGAAAAATAATATATAATATCATCCATAACAACAAAAATAATAACTGTGGACTCTTGTGTACATATGATACATTTTCTTATTTAAAAGTTGAAGAAATTGTGTGTATTAAAGATAGAATCTCTCTGTGCCAATCTTAACTCATCTCCAAGAAAAATTTTATGTGCCCACAAAACCTACCTCAAAAACTATTTTGAACTTTATAGTTCTTACTTCTAAGATAGTATTTCTAGTCAGAGTATTTTTTCCTGTTACTTAAACAGAATAAAAAGGAAATTATTTTTCCAAAAGTAAGAGGTCTAACTATCTGAATTTGGGACCCCTGAGCAGTTATACCTCTTACCTGAATGTGGGAATGCAGAAGACCAGAAAATAACAATAAATGCAGAAAATAGATTCTTTTCTTTGTGATGGGTTCTGCCCAGACTTCAAATCCGTAGCAAATTTGTATTGGGTGAGATTTTCTCTTTACCTGTCCTCAAAGGACCTAACCAAGTGTCTGGCCCTCAGAGACCTCAGTATAGTCTCAGGCTTGCTCAGCCATGGCCTGGAGCTAGAGGGGGAGGCTGTACTGACCATGGGTGGGGTGTCACCCAGACTCCATAATTGGTGGATCAGTGACAGTGACACTGGACTGGAGTTTCAACTTCTCAGATGGCCAAAGCTAAATTAGAGGAAATGTCTCTATCTGCTGTCTGTGAGAGCTATTAGGAGCATGACCTAGTCTATGAACTTCACCCAGGACATTTGAGAATCTTTTGACATTCTTTACCTTAGGAGGTAAGCTCCATGTCCCAGTCCTTTGGAACTGGGCATATTTGTGAGTCTTGACTACAGAATATACTGAAAGGGTCCACATGACAAGTTCTAGGTCAGGTCTTAAGACACTGGCAGCTTCTATTTTGTTTCTTGGAACATTTGTTCAGGAGGAAAACAGAAGCCATATAAAAAGTACAACTACCCTAGATCCCCCAGAAAATCCAAGGGGTTGTATGAACGGGACACTGCCTGGAAATTCCTACTGTTGTGGTGATCCCAACCCCATGCCAGATTCATGAGGGAAGGAGCCCTGGTCCCTGAAGCTACCTGAGAGACTCCAGGAAGAACTGCCACATTCATACCCATTAGTATGGCTACTGTGAGAGAAAGAGAGAAAGAAAGAAATACACAAACAAATGGAGAAAGAAATTAAGGAAAGGGAGGAAGGAAAGAAGGAAGGGAGGAAGGAAGGAAAATAAATTTTTTGAAACTGAAAATAGCAAGTGCTGGTGAGAATGTGGGGAAATTAGAACCATGGTGCCTACTGGTGGGAATGTAAAATGGTGCAGCTGCTGTGGAAAACAGTATGGTGAGTCCTCAAAATTTAAACATAGAGTTACCATATCAGCCAGTAATTCCACACCTAGGTATTACCCAAAAGAACTGAAAGCAGAGACTCCAATAGATATCTGTACACCGATATGCACAGCAGAATGATTTACAACAGCCAGAAGGTGGAAACACCCCAAAGGCCTATCAAAAGATGAACGGAGAGACAAAATGATGTATGGTCATACAATGGAATATTATCCAGCCTTAGAAAGGAAGTAAATTCTGGCCCCTGAGACAACATGGATGAAACTTGAAGATGAAGGGAAATACTCCAGTCACTAAAGGACAAATACTGTGTGATTCCACTTATATGAGGTACCTAGACTAAAGAAATTCAAAGAGACAGAAAGAATTGGGAATGGCTCAGAGGAGGGGGAATAGGAAGCTGTTGCTTAATGAGGACAGAGTTCTGTTTAGAAAGGTGACAAAGCTCTGGAGATGGATGCTGGTGGTGGTCACAGAGTAGTGTGAATGTGCTTAATGCCATTGAACTCTACACTCGAGAATGATTAAAATGGTAAATTTTATGTCATGCACATTTTACTACAATAAAAAAAAAGGAAACAACCCCAGGACTGTGAGAGATGATTAATCATTGTTTTAACCTACTAAATTTTGTAAGAAGACCTAGAATTGTTGCTAATACATAAATCAAGCACAGACTGCCCATCCATTTCATTCCTAAGGGCATTGTGACCCATTAGCCTCCCTCAAATATGCTGCGGTTCAAAACATCCTGATTACTACTTAGTCCGAACTAGTCATAAAAGTCACCTGCTCAGCAGGCCTTTTGGAGGTCTCATATAGCCACTGGGCCTCAGTTTCCCTGGGACTTCATGCTCCTCACTGCTGTTCTGCCTGGGATCTTGCCCTCCTCTCTGAAATCAGAGAACATGTCTCAATGGCAGCATTTCCCAGCAATCCTGGCCCCAAGGGACAGCAACAACAGAGCTCTTCAAGGATATTGCTGTCTCCCTCACCAACACATTCCTCAACATCTTAACTAAGGAGTGCCCTCTGGGTCCCCAGGCAGATGCAGCAAGGGGGTACAAGTCAACACAGTAAGCCTCTTCTAGCATTTCTATCTCCCTGTCCATTAGGTTTCTCCCTCCCACGATGCCAGGAAAGTATTTAGTGTCTCAGCCTTGCTGACAGTTGGTCAATCAAGCAAAGAGCTCCTGAACTTCCCCCTGATAATCCAAATCACATGTCCCATCCACACCCTGTGCCGGCTCCAGAGGCCGGGATGGCAGGCAAGCCAAACCTTCGCCTGTGTCTTTACTCCTACCTCTCTTTAGAAAAGGAAACAAATGGAAAGAAAATGAAGGGCTTTTCTGCCTTACACAAGTTAAAACTTCATGGCAGAATATACAACTTGATCTTCTGGGAGAGGACTGAAGCTGGAAGTATATATGAATGTGTTGACACATTTCTGTGTTTTAAAAAGGCTTGATCACTGTTGCCATGGCTTTTGAAAGACAAGACCACGATGTGGAAGAAGACAGACAAAAGGTCTGTTTTCATTGCATCCAACTGTGCTGCATTTTCACTGGTCCTGGCAGTTCTATGGCTGGCAATATGATCCCAAGCCAGCCTGTGGTCCTTACAGCATCTACTCAGTTTTTGTGGGAATACAGACACCTGGAATATACAGAACTAAGAGTGAAAACTTCAAGGGGATTTTTTGCTCCCCCTTCATTTTTTAAGAGTTATTATTTCTCACATGCCAACTTCCTTCAGTTATTAATCTCATCAATACCAGTCATTATTTTTAGCATACAAAGGAAACAATCAAAAATAAAATCTAAAAACATGTGAGTCAGAAAATAAACTATTAAGAGGAGAAAGATAGGAAGTAAAGAAAAGAACACAAGGGAAGGAAATAGAGAAGAAGACAAGCCAAATCAAAATGAGTTTTTAGATATGAGCAAATAATATATCATGAAACACCTTCCTTCCACAGGGAGGAAAAAAAACACTTAGTAGGAATTTTCTCATCAGTTTTCCCAACCATCATGGTGCAGCTTTTCTGCTAATGAATAAGAAGTGGTAAAAAAGAGAAAGAGAGAAACCAAGAAACTACAAAGAACAAACATGGTTACCAGAGGGGAGGGGGTGTGAGGGGATGGGTGAAATGGGGGATAGTTGAAATAGGTAATGGGAATAAAGAGTGCACATCTTGTGATGAGAGCACTGTGTGATGCATGGAATTGTTGGATCACTCTATTTTATACCTGAGACTAATATAACACTATATGTTACCTATACTGGAATTAAAATTAAATTAAATTAAAAAGAAATGGAAAAAGCAAAAATAAAAACAAAACAAAACAAAAAAACACCACAGGGTCTAATAATTTGGCGCTCTACTAAGCATTCATTTCCTCAGATGTGAATCAGCCCCAGAGTATATGTTTCTAAAAGAAACATACTTGTATAGCTTTCTATACAAAGTACATGAAATAATGCAGAAAATTTGAAAAATAAAGACAAGCAAGGGAAAACATTAACCCAGTTGCAACCTCTAACAAAATCACTGTTAGCTTTTTAAAAACAGCCATTATTGTTATTACTATTATTATTATTATTCTCTATGTTCTTAGATTCCAGTGTCTGCTCTTGGCACATCCCTCGCTTTTATTTATTACAACTTATACTTCTCCTATTACTTCTATACATATCTGAGAAACCAAAATGAAAAATAATTATCATAATACTGCAACTCACAAGTAAGACAAAATAAAATAAATAAAAAAGAGGTGCTTCTGGGGAAGATGGCAGAATAGGAAGACCCTGAGTTCATTTCCTGTCATGGATACAACAAGGTAATACTCAGATCCGAGTAAATAACCCAGAAAATGACCTGAAGATTGGCACAAAAAACTCCACAACTAAGTGTGAGAAGAGACCACATCAAAGAGGGTAGGAAGGACAAAGATTCAGTCAGGGCTAAATGGACCTGCATGACTGTCCCAGAGAAGGAGGAACACTGTGAGCCTGGGGAAAGGAGAAAAACAGACCCCCACACCAGGGAGCCCACACAAGGAATATGAATCCCCATAACATTGGGCTTTGAACACCAGCAGGGCCAAATTTCATGAGTTCTTACAACCACGAGGACTTAAAACTTGGAATTTTAAAAATCAGCAGGTTCAGGGGCACCTGGGTGGCTCAGTGGGTTAAGCCTCTGCCTTTGGCTCAGGTCGTGATTTCAGGGTACTGGGATCGAGCACCACATCAGGCTCTCTCTCTGCTCAGTGGGGAGCCTGCTTCCCCCTCTCTTTCTGCCTGCCTCTCTGCCTACTTGTGATCTCTCTCTCTCTCTCTCTCTGTCAAATAAATGAACAAAATCTTTTTTAAAAAATCAGCAGGTTCCACTCTGGGATAGTTGCGAAGGTGATGGGAAACTGAGTTCCTACCCTTAAAGAGACAGCACAACAAACAGTCGCTATTTCCCTCCCCTCTCCCTAGCATAAACACACAGCCAAATGCAGGAACCAGTGCGTGGACCACCCTGCTAATACTACATCTCCCACCCCCATGCACTTTGTGGATCCACCCCTCCAATAGGTCCCTGGCTAGAATCCATCCATCATGATGTCACAAGCTTGGCAGTTCAGAAGTAGCCCCAACAGGGGCCAGCAACATGCCAAAGTAACTCCTGCCCTGCCAAGAGGGAAAGAAAACCACACAAATCAGTAAGACTGCAATGGGCTGCAGGAAGACAGTGGTCTGACTACAGGCCCCACCCAACAACAAAAGCTTGCCAGAGGACCCCTCAGTTTAGTGCTACTGCATCTCTGGCAAATGCCCAGTCTGACTCAACTTAAGCCCAATGTGGTCCCAGACTGGTCCAAACACTAGAAGAAGCAGAAGAATGGATCGGTGGCTTGAAGGACAGAGTAATGGAAAACAATTAAACTGAGAAGATGAAAGAAAAAAAAAACAATACAAAATGCGAATGGACTTAGGGAACTCAGCCACACCACAAAGTGTAATAATATTTGCATCATAGGTATACCAGAAGGAGATTCCCCCTACTTGCTCTCTCTCCCTCTGCCTCTCTCTCAAATAAATAAATGAAATATTTTTAAATAAATAAATAAAAATTAAAAGTTCTTGCATCAAAGGAAATGATCAGTAAAACTAAAAGACAACCTACTGAAAGGGAGAAGATATTTATAAATATTATATTTAATAAGGAGTTGGTATCCAAAATATATAAAGAAATTACATAATGCAACACCAAAAAACAAATAGTCCATTTAAAAATGGGCAGAAGATCTGAACAGACATATCCCCAAAGAAGACACCCACATGACCCAACAAACACATGAAAAGATGCTCAACATCACTCATCATCAGGGAAATGCACATCAAACCTTAAGGAGACAAGGAGATATCACCTCATACCTGTCAGGATGACTAAAATCAAACACACACACACACACACACACACACACAAAATAAATAAATAAATAAATAAGTAAATCTGGGGGTTGTAATGTGCAGCATGGTAACTATAGTTAATAATACCATGTAGGATATTTGCCAAGATAATTTGGATTTGTAAAGTTGCCAAGAGAGTAAACATTAAAAGTTCTCATCGCAAGAAAAGCATTTTCATAACTATGTAATCATGAAGGATGTTAACCAGTCTTATTGTGGTGATCATTTTGCAATAGACACAAATAGTAAATTATTATTTCTGTCACCAGAAACTAATATAATATATGGCAATTATATTGTAATAAACAAATATTTAAAAATCATCTTTGGGGGTGCCTGGGTGGCTCATGCCTGGGTTAAGCATCTGCCTTCAGTTTGGGTCATGATCTCAGGCTCCTGGGATGGAGCCCTGCATCGGGCTCCCTGCTCAGTGGAGAGTCTGCTTCTCTTGCTCCCTTTGACCCTCCTCTCCCCTTGTTCTCTCTCTGTCACAAATAAATAAAATCTTTTTAAAAAATCATCTTTGTTTAGCTTCACAGCTGTCCATGTGACAAGTTTAGTTTAAATAAGTTGAAGCAGGGATGTGACTTCTGTATTTGAGCTGGACAAGAGTGTCTTTTCCCTTTAATGTTTCTTAATATCTTCCTCATGACAATTTGAGCCATTTAAATTTTATCTGGGGATCAAATTAAAATTCTGAGGTGCTTTAAGTTTGCCAGCCTAGAAAGCCACTGTTGGGGGCAGACAGACAGGATGAGGCCAGTTCCCACTGAGTGAATACTGTCACCCTACATGATCCGAGTTACATGTGGACACAAATTGTAAATAAAAATACCTTCTCTTTGGGGCGCCTGGGTGCCCCGGTCAGTTGGTTAAGCATCTGCCTTCAGCTCAAGTCATGATCCCAGGGTTCTGGGATCAAGCCCCATGTTGGGTTCTCTGCTCAGCCGGGACCTGCTTCTCCCTCTTTCTTCCACTTCCCCTGCTTGTGCTCGCTCTCTCTCTGTCAAATAAATAAATAAAATCTTTTAAAAAATGAGCTTCTCATAAACCTGTTTTGTTTTTATTGAAAAGCTTTGATTTACTGTTTTCTTTTTTAAGTCATGGATTGATTATCCCATAGGGTTAGTTATTGCTGAAGAGAAAGATTGTTTATCTTGTTGAACTTCCCTTATTTAATGAGGCCATGCCTGGACTCTCCCTACTGAAAGCCAAGTAGGACTTACATTAGTAATTTGGGGACATCTGCTAGATGTGTTGCCACAAAGTTATCTATAAATCTCATTTTTGTGAATACAATATATATAATAACATAAGGGAGCTTGATACTTTAAAGGAGTTGTTCAACAAAAATTTCAACAATACTCTTATTATATAAATATTCTGTTCCTAATTATTTTGCTTTTGAAGTTTTGATTTTTAAAAGTATCAGATTTTTGTTAATCAGGCATATCCACAAATGTTGTAAAAACTGATTTCAGAATCACCAGGAAAAACAAAACAAAACAAAGAAGGAACACCTGCAACACAAGAAGCTGAAGACTCTAAACAAGAAATGGAAATCTCTAATCTCTGGGCCCAAGTAGATTCTTCATTGGGTACAGGGGAAGGGAGGAGATGAGGGGCAGGTGAAATGACAAAGTTTTCTTTTTTTTTTTTTTTTAAAGATTGTATTTATTTATTTGAGAGAGAGAGAGAGAGCATGAGAGGGGAGGTCAGAAGGAGGAGTAGACTCCCTGCAGAGTCCCTATGGGACTCGATCCCAGAATGTGACCTGAGCTGAAGGCAGTTGCTTAACCAACTGAGCCACCCAGGTGCCCCAAGACAAAGTTTTCTATGATATTTTGATCTGGGGTAGCAGTAGCATGTGGATAATTATATAATAAAATATTTCATAAAGTCGTTGAGTAGTTCAACATTTTTTAGCTTTTAATAATAACCATTGCAGGGGCACCTGGGTGGCTCAGTCATTAAGCATCTGCTTCTGCTCAGGTCATGATCCTGGGGTGCTGGGATCAAGCCCTGAATCAGGCTCCCTGCTCTGAGGGAAACCTGCTTTCTCCCTCTCACACTCCCCCTGCTTGTGTTCCCTCTCTCACTATGTCTTGCCCTGTCAAATAAAAACATTAAATCTTAAATAATAATAATAATAACCATTGTAGGATGATTTTTTAAAAATAATGTTTGTATTATATATAAATATATATTATAATTTCTTTTCCAGGCATCTGTGGGCTTCAGTTCTACTAACCTGCTAATCTCAGGTCTTCAATGCTCACTTGTTACCAGGATCTCAACTAAGAACATATATCATGTGGTTCAGTTGTCATAAACTTTCTAAAAGTGTCTGTGCAAGACATTTTCACTTTGCTTCTTCATAATTACAGCCTAAACTTTTTATGATTAGAAGCAACCACAGGACTTTTGAAGATCTCACGAAATCAAAAGAAGTTTGTGATTGTATATAGCTTGCATTTACTTCATAAAATCTAGCCATTCCCAAATACAATAAACTGTAGATTATGTGATTAAATACTTCCACCTTTGTTTTTTTCAACCTTTGTATTGACTTAGCTAACATTTGGAATGGTTACCTTGGTGAGAAGGCATAGCAGGAACTAGATTTATAACTCTACTGCCTAGGTCAAATTTTATCAGCCAACTCTTCACAGATACTGAAAACTAAACATGCAAAATTACAACCTGGAAAATTTATGTCCACATGAAAACCTTCACAAGGATGTTTAAGGCAACTTACTCATATTGTCAAGACTTGAAGCGACCAAGATATGCTTTAGTAGGTGAATAGATAAATAAACTGTGCTCCGTCTAGACAATGGAACACTATTCAACACTAAAAGGAAATGAGCTATCAAACCAGGAAAAGACATGGAAGAAACCTAAATGCATATTGTCAAATAAAAGAAGCCAATCTGAAAAGTCTACATACTCTGTGATCCTAACAATAATCACATTCTGGAAAAGGCAAAACTATGGCAACAATAAAAAAAAAAATCAGTGATTGCCAGGGATTGGTAGGAGAGAGAGATAAATGGAGCACAGAGGAGTTTTACAGTATGATACTATAATGGCAGAAACATGCCATTACACATTTACCATAGAACGTACAACAGCAAGAGTATATGTAATGTAACCATGGTCTTCAGATGATAATGATGTGTCCATGTAGATTTACCAATTGTAACAAATGTCCCCCTCTGGTGGGGGCTGTTGATAGTGGTAAGGCTGTGCTTGTGGGAGGCAGGGGGTATAAGGGAAATCTACTGTCTGCTCAATTCTGTTGGGAATTTAAAACTACTTTAAAAATTAAAATATTTTTTTTAATTGTAGTTTGGGGTGCCTGGGTGGCTTAGTTGGTTAAGCATCTGACTCTTGGTTTCAGCTCAGGTTAAGATCTCAGGGTCATGAGATCGAGTCCCATGCCGGCAGGAAATCAGCAGCATTTGCTTGAGATTCTCTCCCTCTGCCCCTCCCCTGTGTGTTCTCTCTCCCTCACCCTCAAACAAATAAATAGATAAAATTTTTTTTTTGCCTAAATTGTAATAGTAAATCTAGTTTTCTTCACAACCAAAATTTTACAAGTGATTTAAATCACTTTCTCCCTTCATGTCTCACTCTTCCAGTGCCAGTGAGCAGAAGTGACACAAGCCAATGTCCTCTCTCCTATCCTTCCCTGCTCCCTCGTGAGCAAACAGTGCCTCACTTAAATAACAGAAAATCAGTTATATGCACTCTCTTTCTTATTAGTCAGCTTGGTATCATTTCATAAATTCTCCTTCGCTTTTTGATCCTGATTATCAAACACCCCAAAATTAGAAACTTGGGATTTTAAGAGCAGATCCTGCTACCAGTGCCTTGTTTAATGCAGCAGTGGTTGCAATGATATATTCTAGCCACTGGAAGGCAATACACTCATAAATCAAGGGCTCCAGACTTTTCTATAGATGATCTGCTAAAAAAGTACAAGTCCTCAGGGTGGTTTGGATTACTAAACACCACAGCTGTCACATAATGTAGGAATAAAGCTGCCACTGGAGCTCTGAAACTGAAATTCAGAAATTCAGAAATATATTTATTTATTTATTTAAATAAATGCTGCAAGTATGTAATTATTATTTTATTATATATTATATTATAATTATATTATATTTCATATTTTTATACATAAACATCACTTTAAAAATTATTTTTATTAACATATAATGTATTATTTACCACAGGGGTACAGGTCTGTGAATCATCAGGCTTACATATTTCACCACACTCACCATAGCACATACCCTCCCCAGTGTCCATCACCCAGCCACCCTATCCCTCCCCTCCCATCCACCAGCAAATATATATATATATATATATATATATATATATATATAACCGCTTCTTTATCCATTCATTTATTGATGGACATCTAGGTTCCTTCCATAGTCTGGCTATTGTGGACATTGCTGCTATAAACATTCGGGTGCATGTGCCCCTTTGGATCACTACATTTGCATCTTTAGGGTAAATACCCAGTAGTGTGATTTCTGGGTCGTAGGGTAGCTCTATTTTCAACTTTTTGAGAAACCTCCTTGCTGTTTTCCAGAGTGGCTGCACCAGCTCGCATTACCACCAAGAGTGTAGGAGGGTTCCCCTTTCTCTGCATCCTCACCAACATCTGTCATTTCCTGACTTGTCCATTTTAGCCATTCTGACTGGTGTAAGGTGGTATCTCATTGTGGTTTTGATTTTGTTTCCCTGATGTTGAGTGATGTAGAGCACTTTTTCATGTGTCTGTTGGCCATCTGAAAGTCTTCTTTGCAGAAATGTCTGTTCATGTCTTTTGCCCATTTCTTGATTGGATCATTTGTTCTTTGGGTTTGAGTTTGATAAGTTCTTTCTAGATTTTGGATACTAGCCCTTTATCTGATATGTCATTTGCAAATATCTTCTCCCAATCTGTCAGTTGTCTTTTGGTTTTGTTGACTGTTTCCTTTGCTGTGCAAAAGCTTTTGATCTTGGTGAAGTTCCAATAGTTCATTCTTGCCCTTGCTTCCCTTGCCTTGATGTTTCTAGGAAGAAGTTGCTGTGGCTGAAATTGAGGAGGTTGCTGCCTGTGTTCTCCTCAAGGATTTTGATGGATTCCTGTCCCATATTAAGGTCTTTCTCCATTTTGGTTCTATTTTTGTGTGTGGTGTAAGGAAATGGTCCAAATGGTCCAGTTTCATTCTTCTGCATGTGGCTGCCCAATTTTCCCAACACTATTTGTTGAAGAGACTGTTTTTTTCCATTGGACATTCTTTCCTGCATTGTCGAAGATTAGTTGACCATAGAGTTGAGGGTCTATTTCTGGGCTGTCTCTTCTGCTCCATTGATCTATGTGTCTGTTTTTGTGCCAGTACCATACTGTCTTGATGATGACAGCTTTGTAATAGAGCTTGAAGGTTGGAATTGTGATGCCACCAGCTTTGGTTTTCTTTTTCAACATTCCTCTGGCTATTCAGAGTCTTTTCTGGTTCCATATAAATTTTAGGATTATTTGTTCCATTTCTTTGAAAAAAAATTGGTGGTATTTTGATAGGAATTGCATTAAATGTGTAGATTGCCTTAAGTAGCATAGACATTTTCAAATATTTGTTCTTCCAATCCATGAGCATGGAATTTTTTCCCATTTCTTTGTGTCTTCCTCCATTTCTCTCATGAATACTTTATAGTTTTCTGAGTACAGATTCTTTACCTCTTTGGTTAGGTTTATTCCTAAATATCTTGTGGTTTTGTGTGCAATTGTAAATGAAATTGACTCCTTAATTTCTCTTTCTTCTGTCTTGCTGTTGGTGTATAGAAATGCAACTGATTTCTGTGCATTCATTTTATATCCTGACACTTTACTGAATTCCTGTATGAGTTCTAGCAGTTTTGGGATGGAGTCTTTGGGTTTTCCACATAAAGTATCATATCCTCTGTGAGAGTTTGACTTCTTCTTTGCAAATGAGATGTCTTTTATTTACTTTTGTTGTCTGATTGTTGAGGCTAGGACTTCTAGTACTATGTTGAATAGCAGTGGAGATAGTGGACATCCCTGCCGTGTTCCTGACCTTAGGGGGAAAGCTCTCAGTTTTTCCCCATTGAGGATAATATTCGCTGTGGGTTTTTCATAGATTACTTTGATAATATTGAGGTATGTACCTTCTATCCCTACACTATGAAGAGTTTTGATCAAGAAAGGATGCTGTATTTGTCAAATGCTTTTTCTGCATCCATTGAGAGTATCATATGGTTCTTGTTCTTTCTTTTATTAATGTATTGTATCACACTGATTGATTTGCAGATGTTGACCCAACCTTGCAGCCAGGAATAAATCCCACTTGGTCATGGTGAATAATCCTTTTATTTTATTTTTTTAAAGATTTTATTTATTTATTTGTCAGAGAGAGTGAGAACAGGCAGAGTGGCAGGCAGAGGCAGAGGGAGGAGCAGGCTCCCTGCCGAGCAAGGAGCCCAATGTGGGACTCGATCCCAGGACGCTGGGATCATGACCTGAGCCGAAGGCAGCCGCTTAACCAACTGAGCCACCCAGGCGTCCCGAATAATCCTTTTAATGTACTGTTGGATCCTATTGGCTAGTATGTTGGTGAGAATTTTTGCATCCATGTTCATCAAGGATATTTGTGTAGTTCTCCTTTTTGATGGAACCTTTGTCTGGTTTTGGGATCAAGGTAATGCTGGCCTCATAAACTGAGTCTGGAAGTTTTCCTCCCATTTCTATTTTTTGGAGTAGTTTCAGGAGAATAGGTATTAATTCTTCTTTAAATGTTTGGTAGAATTCCCCTGAGAAGCCGTCTGGCTCTGGGCTCCTATTTGTTGAGATATTTTTGATGACTGCTTCAATCTCCTTATAGTTACAGTTCTGTTCAGGTTTTCTATTTCTTCCTGGTTCAGGTTTGGTAGTTTATATGTCTCTAGGAATGCATCCATTTCTTCCAGATTGTCAAATTTGCTGGCATATAGTTGCTAATTATATGTTCTTATAATTGTTTGTATTTCTTTGGTGTTGGTTGTGATCTCTCCTCTTTCATTCATGATTTTATTAATTTGGGTCCTTTCTCTTTTCTTTTTGATAAGTATGGCCAGGGGTTTATCAATTCTTTCAAAGAACCATCTCCTAGTTTCATTGATTTGTTCTGCTGTTCTTCTGGTTTCTATTTCATTGATTTCTGCTCTGATTTTTATTATTTCTCTTCTTCTGCTGGGTTTAGGCTTTCTTTGCTGTTCTTTCTCCAGCTCCTTTAGGTGTAGGATTAGGTTGTGTACTTGAGACCTTTCTTGTTTCTTGAGTAAGTCTTGTATCACTATATGCTTTCCTCTCAGGACTGCCTTTGCTGTGTCCCAAAGATTTTGAACAGTTGTGTTTTCATTTTCATTTGTTTCCATGACTTTTTCAATTCTTCTTTAATTTCCTGGTTGACCCATTCATTCTTTAGTAGGATGCTCATTAGCCTCCATGTATTTGAGCTCTTTCCAACGTTCCTCTTGTGATTGAGTTCTAGCTTCAGAGCATTGTGGTCTGAAAACATGCAGGAAATGATCCCAATCTTTTGATACTGATTGAGACCTGATTTGTGACCCAGGATGTGATCTATTCTGGAGAATGTTCCATGTGCACTAGAGAAGAATGTGTATTCTGTTGCTTTGGGGTGGAATGTTTTGAATATATCTGTGATGTCCATCTGGTCCAGTGTGTCATTTAAAGCCTTTATTTCCTTGTTGATCTTTTGCTTGGATGATCTGTCCATTTCAGTGAGGGGGGTGGTAATATCCCCTACTATTATTGTATTATTGTCAATGTATTTGATTTTGTTATTAGTTGGTTTATATAACTGGCTGCTCCCATGTTAGGGGCATAGATATTTAAAATTGTTAGATCTTCTTGTTGGACAGACCCTTTAAGTATGATATAGTGTCCTTTCTCATCTCTCACTATAGTCTTTGGCTTAAAGTCTAATTTATCTGATATAAAGATGCCACCCCAGCTTTCTTTTGATGTCCATTAGCATGGTAAATTTTTTCCACCCCCTCACTTTAAATCTGGAGGTGTCTTTGGTCTAAAATGAGTTTTTTTGTAGACAGCATATTGATGGGTCTTGTTTTTTTATCCATTCTGATGCCCCCTGTGTCTTTCAGTTAGGGCATTTAGCTCATTTACATTCAGGGTAACTATTGAAAGATATGAATTTAGTGCCATTGTACTACCTGTAAGGTGACTGTTACTGTATATTGTCTCTGCTCCTTTCTGGCCTATTACTTTTAGGCTCTTGTTTTGCTTAGAGGACCCATTTCAATATTTCCTATAGGGCTGGTTTGATCTTTGCAAATTCTTTTAATTTTTTGTTTGCCCTGGAAGCTTTTTATCTCTCCTTCTATTTTCAATGACAGCCTAGCTGAATATAGTATTCTTTGTGCATATTTTTCTTGTTTAGTGCTCTGAATATATCATGCCAGTCCTTTCAGGCCTGCCAGATCTCTGTGGAAAGGTCTGCTGCCAATCTAATATTTCTACTGCTGTATGTTATAGACCTCTTGTCCCGAGCTGCTTTCAGGATTTTCTCCTTGTCACTGAGACTTGTAAGTTGAACTGTTAGATGATGGGGTGTGGACTTATTCTTATTGATTTTGAGGAGGATTCTCTGTGCCCCCTGGATTTTTATGTTTTTTTCCCTTTGCTATATTAGGGAAATTCTCTACTATAATTTGCTCTAATATACCTTCTGCTCCTCTCTCTCTCTCTCTTCTTCTTCTTCTGGGATCTCAATTATTCTAATATTGTTTCATCTTTTGGTATCACCTATCTCCTGAATTCTCCCCTCATGTCCAGTAGTTATTTGTCTCTCTTTTGCTCAGCTTCTTTATTCTCTGTCATTTGGTCTTCTATATCATTAATTCTCTCTTCTGCCTCATTTATCCTAGCAGTAAGAGCCTCCATCTTTTTATTGCACCTCATTAGTATCTTTTTTAAATTTCAACTTGGTTAGATTTTAGTTCTTTTATTTCTCCAGAAAGGGATTTTATTTCTCCAGAAAGGGATTCTCTAATATCTTCCATGCCTTTGTCAAGCCTGTCTAACACTTTGATAATCGTCATTGTGATCTCTAGTTCTGATATATTACCAATGTCTGTACTGATTGGGTCCCTAGCCATCGGTACTGCCTCTTGTTCTTTTTTTTTTTTTTGTGGCAAGTTTTCCCACCTTATCATTTTATCCAGATAAGGATAAATGAATGAGAGAATAAAATACTAAAAGGTTGGCAAAGACCCTGGAAAAACATATACTAGCCAAATCAGTAGAGACCCAAAACCAGGGGGAGAAGAAAGGGGGAAATTAAATAAATAAATAAATAAATAACAAAAATTATATATATATTCGACTGGTGAATAGAACAGAGCCAGCCACTTGATTTTGGGTGTATTCTGGTCTCTTAGAAGACATTAACTCCCAAAATTTTAAAGAAAGAAAAACTAAGGGTAAGATAGGTAAGGGTAAGATAAGAAAGATAAGAGTAAATATGATGAAAGTATGTAATATGACTGTAAAGATGAAATTTTAAAAGATTATAAAAAAGGAATTGATAAGATAAGTTGGTTGGAAAAAGAAAGAAAAAAGAGAAGAGATCAGGCTGGAGACTAGAACAAGGACATGTGCTAGATGTAGGGTATATTTTGCTCTTTAGGAGAAATTGTATCCCAAAGTTTTAAAGAAAAAAACCTATATGTATACAAAAAATAAGGTTAAATACAATGAAGGGATAAAATGAGTGTAACAATGAAAATTTTAAAAGATTTTTTAAAAAGATATTGATAAGATAAAATAGCTTAAAAACATTAAAAGAGGAAAGAGGGAAAGTTAAAAAAATAGAATAAGAAAAAAATAAAATTAAAAAAATTAACTTTGCATGATTAAAGGGTCATGGGGAAAAGCCATGAATTCTATATGTTGCTTTGAAATTCATCATCTCGTTGATCAGTGAACTTGGTCTTGGCTGGATATTCTTGCTGATCTTCTGGGGTAGGGGCCTGTTGCCATAATTCTCAAATGTCTTTGCCCAAGGCAGAATTGCACCACCCTTGCCAGGGGCCAGGCTAAGTAATCTGCTCGAGTTCACACTCCAGAGCTTTTGTTCCCTGAATGCTTTCCGTACCGCTTTGGAGGACAGGAATGAAGATGGTGGCCTCCCAATATCCCACCTGGAGGAGCTGAGAGCTCGGGCCCCACTGCTCAGTGTATCCTCAGAGAAAAGCAGTCAATCCCTCCCGTGTCCCTGGTCTCCAGCTGCACTCTGTGCTTACCCGGCCTATGATTGAGCATTTCTTTCTCTGGTGCACAGCCCCGTTTGGAGTCTCCAAACCCATCACTTTCCTGCCATGCTCCTGCACCACTCGTACCAAAGGAGGAAGGAGGGCATCTCTCTAGATCGGCTACTTGTGGGGTCCCTGCTCAAAGAGCAGTGGTCTGACTGTGGCACAGATCATGGTTTAAGGTAACCCTGAGCTGAGAGCTCACTCATTGGCTCCGTCTCCACAACCAGCTTCCCCGCTCCAGTACCTGGGAGCTCCACCACACTCAGGCACCCCTGCTCTTTCTGTGACCCTGTTGTCCTGAAACCACACTGTCCTGGCAGGGGCTCCCCCCTTATGCCCTCCCCCACTAAGCCTCTGGAGTGATGTCCTCCTGCAGAGCAGACTTCTAAAAGTTCTGATTTTGAGCTCCACTGCTCCACCATTTGCCAGAAGCCTGCCCCCCTCCCCCCACAGTCTCTCTTCCTGTATGTCACCTCAGATTCACTTCTCCACACGTCCTACCTTCCAGAAAGTGGTCCATTTTCCATTCCTAGAATTGCTGCTCTTCTTCTCTTCTATTTCCTGTTGAGTTTGTAGGTGTTCAGAATGGTTTGATAACTATCTAGCTAAATTCCTGCCACCTAATGATATTCCAGTCTCCTGCTCCACTGCCATCTTGCTTCCTCTCATGTTCTCGTGTTCTTATTGGTAGGTTTTGACTTGGCAAGGTCACAGCCCCAGGCTCAATCCTGACTTAAAACTTAAGTGATAAATTTAAGTTTATGAAGTTAAGTTTATAAAATTTAAGTTCTATAAAGTTAAGTTGAAAAGTTAAATTTGTGCAAATAGAAGTTTCTCTTTAATATGAAAAGTCATACTGAAATGAAGGTCCTAGATTTTCTGCTGTGTTTTCTAAAAGTTTTAGTGTAAGTATGTGAGTGCTGTCATTTCCATCCATTTAAGGACTTCTTTTAATATATGTGTGTGTGCATACACATGTGTCTACTTATATATGACTACCCCCATATCATGGTAGTGTTGCATTTAGTATACATTTATTGAAAAGAATTTGTAAGGACAGAGCACCTGGGTGGCTCAGTAGTTAAGCGGCTACCTTCAGCTCAGGTCATGATCCCAGGGTTCTGAGATCGAGGCCCACATCAGGCTCCCTGCTTGGCGGGAAGCCTGCTTCTCCCTCCCCTGCTTGCCCTGCTTGTGTTCCTTCTCTGTGTGTGTCTCTCTCTGTCAAACAAATACATAATTTTTTTTAAAAAGAACTTATAAAGACAGATTTAAGTTTTGTTATTAAACAAATTTACATTTAATCACAAAAAAGTATATTCTTTTGAAAAATGAAAGCAAATGCATGTCAAGTTACAGGGAGATAACCCCTTAGATGCCCAGTGTCCACAGGCAGTAATCACTACGGTAAGGTTGAAAGTTTCAAGCACCTTTCTGTCTACTCTTCTCTCCTGGTTGTCATATTCTTAAATTCACATTTTCATATTAAAAAATAATAGTAAAATGTATCACGTCTTTGTTTCCTAAGAAAAAGATACAACATCTATGCTGGACATGAGGAAGAGGACCTCAACCAGGCAAGTCATAGAATGTGGCAGAGGAATGTGGAACTGGCCTGTAAGTGGCCGTTCTTACTGCCTTGTGAGCCAGTCATTACATCAACATTTTTCTTTTTTCTTTTTTTTTAAGATTTTATTTATTTATTTGACAGAGATCACAAGTAGGCAGAGAGGCAGGCAGAGAGAGAGAGAGAGAGAGGAGGAAGCAGAATCCCCACTGAGCAGAGAGCCCAATGCGGGGCTCAATCCCAGGACCCTGGGATCATGACCTGAGCTGAAGGCAGAGGCTTTAACCCACTGAGCCACCCAGGCACCCCATATCAACGTTTTTCTAAAATTAGATCTATCCTACAGGAAAGACTCTAAGAGGTGAGGGTTCATGTTGTCTTTCATAATTTTTCTGAGGCAGTGACTTTCTTGAGAGACATACTGAAGAGGTTAAATTTACTAAAAGAGATCTCTCCTTCCTTGTAATCGGCCCTGCACCTCCCCTTTCCAAGCAAGTGGTCAGAGGCTGGCAGAAAAGACCAAGATGGCTCTGTCCTGAGACTACTCAGCTTTGACCAGCAGTTTGTATTCCCACTGGGAAGTTCTCCTCAACTTAGTCAGAAGGACTGAGTTCTACTTTGCTGAATTCCTCCAGTGATCTTGCTTCTCTTACTTATTAGCACTCTGGATGCCTGCCCAGCCAGTAGAGAGACCACCTCTTAGTCCAGTTCTGCTTAGGATAGGGGGTGGTGGTAAGAGCTGATGGCTGGGCCAATTTCTGACAAAGATGTTTCTTCAGATTTTACTTCAACAACACTTTCTTCAGAGAGGCCTTCCCTGACTGCCCCAACTAGATCAGAATCCCTCATTTCCAGATTACTCTATTTTATCTTGGTCCCTGCCCTTATCAGTACCTGCCATTAACTTATCTACTGGCTGGCCCAGAGAGATCCTCCAGAGCAGAGACTTTGTTTACCCCCATTGTCAAGGGCAGTGCCAGGCCCCAGAAGGGGTTCTGACCAGTTGATTGCCATAGGCTAGCAGAGGGTTTCCAAAAGCAAGTAGTTACTTGAATTTCATGTTAACATCCAGTGGTGTTGCTTCACACACATCGCTTGGTAAGATTTTCAGCTTTAAGGATACAAAAGAGTGAATCCTCTCCTTTAGGCACCACCCTGACTTTCGGAGAATTCTGGATGGAAATGCATTTCACAATTAAGTTGCTAAAATATCTTTAACTTGTGCCTGCGTCAGCAGCACATATACTAAAATTGGAAGGATACAGAGACAATTAGCATGGCCCTGTGCAAGGATGATATGCAAATTTGTGAAACATTCCATATTTTTAATGAAACAAGAGGAAATCAGGGAGGAAGACGAACCATCAGAGACTCTGAATCACAGGAAACAAACTAAGGTTTGCTGAACGGGCGGTGGCTGGGAGGATGGGGTAACTGGGTGATAGACACTAAAGAGGGCATGGGATGTAATGAGTGGTGGGTATTCGATAAGACTGATGTGTCACTGGGGCGCCTGGGTGGCTCAGTGGGTTAAGCCTCTGCCTTCGGCTCACGTCATGATCTCACGGTCCCGGAATCAAGCCCCGCATTGGGCTCTCTGCTAGCAGGGAGCCTGCTTCCCCCTCTCTCTACCTGCCTCTCTGCCTACTTGTGATCTCTGTCTGTCACATAAATAAATCAAATCTTAAAAAAAAAAAAAAAGACCCATGTGTCACTGACCTCTACCTCTGAAACGAATAATGCATTATGTATAAATTAATGGAATTCATTCTTGAAATTTAAAAAAAAAATAAAATAAAATGCCGTTAGCTTTTAGGAAAGATACCCTTCCCTACTGAGCAGTCGTGCCATTATCATCAGCTTCAGGAGAAGCATCTGCAAGATGCAAGACATGACAAACTATAAGTCTAAGAACTGCAAGATTAAATCTAAGTTAAAATTTTACTCCAGCAAGGTAAGGCCTTTTATTTCTACTCTAATAACAACTTCTCCCAATTCCGAAGTTATGAATCAGAGATGGGGCCTAATGAAAGGTGGTGGGCATCCTCTGTCTCTCAGTTAACTGCCTGGATGGCTGTGCTGGCTCTCAAGGAGGAAAAATAATTAGGAGGTGAACCTTTCATTTTTCAAGTTAAACATTTTGTTTAAAAAAAAAAAAA
>ML099487.1:10638-54542 GCA_003697995.1 Taxidea taxus jeffersonii | reverse complement strand
ACTAAAAGTTTAAAACTCCCAAGTACTTGAAAAAAGTTTAGTTACCTGCTTGCTGTCATTGATAAACATATTTATGCTAATCTTGTTTCTGTAAAAGTTTTGTTGTAGATACAAAATGTATAAACAGTGCACTGATTCCTAAGTAAAAAAACAATGAAACTCAAAATTGTAAGCCCTTTTAAAAAGTATATATAAAATCACAAGAAGAAAGCCCCACTGTCTTTGGATCAGCTAAGGATTTCATTGGAAGAGGTATCAGCTTCTTCATTGGGATGTTGGCTACCAGACAGGAGTTCTGGAGGCAAGAGTTTAGAATGTCCATTCTCAGTAACTCGCTGGGTATAAAACAAGATATAAGCTTGGGCCTTGCATACTTCATCCATAGTGCACATGCTTAGCTTGGAATCATTGCAGTGTACCCAGAACCCTAGAGTGAAGCACAGAAATATACCTTAATGTTTATGAAATAACTTTAGAAGTTTCTAATATAAATTAAAATGGATTTAAAGGCATTATAGTCTCAATGAGAGTTACGGTTCTTTGAAGGGAAAATAATTAGCCAATTCATTTCTATTAATGAGAAATGCAGCTTGAGTATGTTATTCTGGAATCATCTACCTTTATTCTAGAAGTAATCTGAAGTTAAAAAATCTTATTAGTTCACTCAACACTATCTTTATTTCTAGGTATAATCTGACCAGTTAATGCTTTTGCTGCTAATCATACTGTAAAGCAAACAGTGTGCAACTCACTCTTAGTAGTTTATTGTTAAATTAATTGCATTCCTGGATATTGTGGGCTTTCTCTCCATACTCTCTTTTCTGGAATGGTATGAATGGGGAGGCTCAGTGCTCATTCAGTAGTAGTTGAAGGAAGGGGAAATAAAAAGTGAAACCTTAAGTCAATTTTGCCACCCATGAAGACTGTCGAGGGTCCATGGAGGCAGTAAGTGAAAGTGAGTTTTAAAACCTGAACTTGCGGCGTGCCTGGATGGCTCAGGTGGTGAAGCGTCTGCCTTTGGCTCATGTCATGATGCCAGAGTCCTGGAATCCAGCCCCATGTCAGGCTCCCTGCTCAATGGGGAGTCTGATTCTCTCTCTCCCTCTGCCCCTCCCCCCATCTTACTGCCCCCTCCCTCTCTTTCTCAAATAAATAAAATCTTTAAAAAATTAAAAAAATTAAAAAAAAAAAACGTGAACTCAGAGTTTGTTCTAAATATCTGTGATCCCCAGTTCATTAAATGCTCTGTTCCCGGGGCACCTGGGTGGCTCAGTGGGTTAAGCCTCTGCCTTCGGCTCAGGTCATGATCCCAGCATCCTGGGATCAAGTCCTGCATCAGGCTCTCATCAGGAGGGAGCCTGCCTCCCTTCCTCTCTCTCTCTGCCTCTCTGCCTACT
Source organism: Taxidea taxus jeffersonii (assembly GCA_003697995.1). NCBI lineage: Eukaryota > Metazoa > Chordata > Mammalia > Carnivora > Mustelidae > Taxidea > Taxidea taxus. Next base: position 53,145 of record ML099487.1, on the reverse strand, counting down.
TGTGATCTCTCTCTGTGTCAAATAAATAAATAAAATCTTTTAAAAAAAAAAGTATTTAAATGCTCTATTCCCTAACAAAATTAACTAGATGAAACCAGTAGACAAAGGACTTGTCCTTAGAAATATGCTTGTAAGTTAGCCAAATGACTTTTAACGAATGTGAGCATCCTATTATCTATTGCTACAGCCTCTGAAAGTCAAAACTACTATAATCCTGCAGAAAATACTCCATTTTCTGCGCAAATCCTTGATTTCTTTTTGTTTTTTAAGAACTGCAGAAGTATTCTTGAAAAAAAAAAAGAGGTCAAGTGGCCTCACTTAAGATGATTAGTGGCCAATTTAGAAATTGTAAAGCCTGAATACCAGTTTCCAAGTCTGACCCAAAATAAAATACTTTCCCCATCTATACCTCCTTCAGAATTATAGCAGTAGGCAGTGTAGTGTCCTGAGCCAAATCCTTTCCCATGGTGCATTACTACAGCAGATAAATCATAGATAAAACATTCTGGTCTGAGGGATTTCAGGGATTCCCTGCAGCAATAAGGCTCCATGTTTAAGATTTCTTCAAAGCCAACATGAACACCAATTTTCTCTCGGTTATTACGTCCTGACCACCTGTGAACAAACCAGGGTAAAATAAAAAAAAGTCAAGGGAATATAACCATGTACTAGTTTCAGACAGTCATAATAAAAAGCCTCAATATAGAATACAAAGTATCATATGTAAAATAATGTAAATATAAAACCCTTTCAATGCTGAAGTTGGCTATAAATGGAAAAATTTAGGTTCATTGAACAGGTCTGGTCAGGTTTTAAAATATTTGTTTTCTGCAGTTAGTTGATACAATGGAAGTAAATTAATTTTCAGCAAAGGAAATTATGGTCTACTAGCAGTTTCCCCCTTCTAACAGATTAATTCAGGGTGCCAAAGGGTTTTTAATTCTCTCTCGCCTTGTCACACCGTGCGGAAGATACTCCAGAATCTAGAATTTGTTCTTGGGAGACATAACTTGGATCTTTCTTGGAAAAAAGCAGGACAAAAAGAGGCACCTCCAATTCTTCAGAACACTTTAGAGCTCTTCTAAGAAAAAAATAGGAACTGTAACCCTTCCCTGTAAGTCAGCACAACACTCATTAGGGATAGAACTCAAATAATGCCTCTGTACTGTCATTTTCTCAGTCTGTTGGTCATGCTTCCTCTTACTGAACCAAAGCACAGCAAGCAATGTTTTTATCATGCACACAGTATGAGCTGGTGCTACAGGGGAAAATAATGTGTTGTTCAAGAAACTGTAATGCAGCTTGGTTTACAGTGGTACAGAGACAAAAGACAGACACAGATGAAAATATGATAGCATTAAAGTACTAAAACATGAGGTTATGACAAATAATAGTAAGCAGAGAAGGAGAAAGGAAGATAGGTTTTGTGAAGCAGAAATATGTGAAAATGCTATTAGAACAATATAAAATTATATGAAACTAAAGATGTGACTTGCAAATTAAATTATCTGTTGGGAGTCAGAGTCATATCCCAAAACTTCTCCCATGAAATGTATAAGAGATCCTATATTCAATGTACCTGTAAGTAGTCAACATGGAAGACCAAGCATATAAAAAAAATGGGACTTGCTTAACATAAGTTCCTATAATTCCTGTCATTCAAAAGATTCTTTTAGTTCACCATATCACTCAAACCTTACATTATTTAATGCTAAATAAACACTGATAATCCATCTAAATAGACAATACTCATTCCTATTGATTAAATTGGGTACCCAGTTTTTTTTTCTGTTGATGGAAATACAGTAAAATGAGAATAAGATAACACTATACCCCAAGTTCATAGTAGTTTGTTTCAAAGAGAAGGGAGTGCACTGAAATGGGAGGCACACATGGGGAGCGTCTAAGGTACCAGAAATGTTCCATTTCTTATGCTTTTTCAGAGGCTCCTCTATACCTCTCCCCTATCCCCCCTTTTATCTTTTATATATCCTATATATTTTATATATTGGCAAATACAATAGTGCTTTTGAACAGATGAAGAAAAGGGGGGGAAGATAAATGTGGTAAAGGCAGCATAAACAAAATCTCTGAATCAGAAATAAACATGGCATGAAGGGTCAAAAATATTTTGGGCAAAAGATAGAGATAGTGTCAAAAAAAAAAAAAAAGAGATAGTGTCAAATAGGTTTAACTCAAAGGAGAGCTTGAAATACCAGATTAAAGCTGCAATTAGGAAGAACAGGAAGTTCTTCAATAGTTTATTGTAGCCGATTCAGCACAAATTTAAGTAACCAAAATTTAAGTCCTTTCAGTTGTCTTTACAGAATCTCGTTTATGCTTTTACTTCTCCATACTCCCTGGCCCTTCTTATCTGGTCATGGATTATAATATTAACCTCCTAAACTAATCTTCTTGTTTCTATTCCACTTGATTTTATGCACAATGACAGGTCTCACCTGATTTCACTAAACCTTTTGTTGTATACCCTTCCCTGTTCTTCCTCCATACTTCATGTTACTCCCTTAGGCTAAAGTGCTCCTCCTTCTGCATATGCCCCATTAATTCACTTAATAAATATTTTGGGGCAACTACTATGCAAAGAACTCGGTTCTGGGCCTTGAGACACAGGCATAGACAAGGTCCCTGTCATTACTGAGCTCTTGTTCCATTGCCAGAAGGAGAGGAGTAAGTAAATAAACTACAAATTACAGCTAGTGGGTTTTGCCACTTACGAAAAAATGGGGTAATGTGATAATGAGGGTTGGGTGGTGCTACTTTTAAATAGGATGGTCGGGGAAGTGTGCTCTTAAGAATGGACATATGAACTGAGACTTGAATGACACAAAGACCCCTATGCCATCAGACTTTGGGAACATTTAGACATCAGTTAACTCCCTCTTCCAAATCTCTGATAAGTCAATTTGTATATAACGTGTGATATTTAGTGTTTTTCTTTTTTCTTTTTAATTTTTTAAAAATTTTAACTAGGCTCCATGCACAACACGGGGCTTGAACTCTCAACCCTGAGATTATGAGTCGCATGCTCTACTGACTGAGCCAGCCAGGTGCCCCCTTAGTATTTCTATTTCACTACTATTTCTGTGCATGCATGCCTGACTATAATCTTGAGGAAAAAATCCTACTTTATATTCCACAAGGAATATAGAACAACATCTTGCATTTAACAGCACTCACAATGTACCTGTTGGCTATACCTTTAACAGCTTCTATAAGTAACTGAAATAACTGACTAGAATTAACAGTGAATATCTCTGGGAAGTGGGGTTGAGAGGAAAGAGGTACTTTTACTTTGGACTTTTACTTTACCTTCTGAAAAGTGGATTTTTTAAAATATTTACTTATTTGGAGAGAGAGAGATCACAAGCAGGCAGGGAGGCAGGCAGAGAGAGGAAGGAAGCAGGCTCCCTGCTGAGCAGAGAGCCTGATGCGGGGCTTGATCCCAGGACACTGAGATCATGACCTGAGCTGAAGGCAGAGGCTTTAACCCACTGAGTCACCCAGGCACCTCAAGTTTGGATTGTTTTAAAAAACATGAATTATTTTAATTATTTTTAAAAAAGAAAAACTTTAAGGGGTACCTGGGTGGCTCAGTTAAGTGCCTGTCTTGGGCTCAGGTCATGATTCTAGAGTTCTGGGGTCAAGCCCTGCATCAGACTCCCTTCTCAGCAGGGGAGCCTGCTTCTCCCTCTCCCTCTGCCCTGGCTCGTGTGTGCTCTCTCTCTTGCTCACTCAATCTCTCAAATAAATAAATAAAATCTTAAACACACACACACACACACACACACACACACGCACGCACGCACACAAACTTTAAACAAGCCAAAAACCGGGGCGCCTGGGTGGCTCAGTGGGTTAAAGCCTCTGCCTTCAGCTCAGGTCATGATCCCAGAGTCCTGGGATCGGGCCCTGCATTAGGCTCTCTGCTTGGCAGGGAGCCTGCTTCCTCCTCTCTCTCTCTGCCTGCCTACTTGTGATCTCTGACTTGTGATCTCTGTCTGTGAAATAAATAAATAAAATATTAAAAAAAAAAAAAAGCCAAAAACCAATATGTATGAAAAACATAGTCTCAACAGTTTTCAAATCATCGCACAAAAAGTAACTTAAGAACAAGCTCGAAGGGGCACCCGGGTGGCTCAGTGGGTTAAAGCCTCTGCCTTCGGCTCAGGTCATGATCTCAGGGTCCTGGGATCGAGCCCTGCATCGGGCTCTCTGCTCAGCAGGGAGCCTGCTTCCCCCCACCCCTCTCTGCCTGCCTCTCTGCCTACTTGTGATCTCTGTCTGTCAAATAAATAAATAAAATCTTAAAAAAAAAAAAAAGAACAAGCTCTAAGGTTAACATGGTTATTGAGAGGTATGAAACCATATGCTTTGCTTAACCAACAGTTTTGCAAAGTAATTTGTCTGGCTAAATGTATTTCTGAGCTCTAGAGTTTTTTTTGGTTTTGTTTTTGTTAACTGCTGCTCTGAGTTGAACTGCTATGCCTTAGATATTTTCCAAGAATGAGGCAATTGGGTCAAATACTCTTAAGTTATGAATTTAAAACTTCTATACCTAAAATATGTTGAAATATTAAACTCTGTAAGCGGAAGCTTACAAGAATAATATTACAGACCAAAATGTGAAGGGTCTACTCATTGGTAATGCATTCTACAAGGGAAGCTAAACAGACGCTTAGTTACTGAAAATGGTGTCTATTGATTAAGGCTAGAGATAATGACATTTTTTTATCTTTATAAAAACACAGAAGTAGATAGATGTTAAGTCATCTTTTAGCCAAGTATATACTATTAACATCTGATTCATCACATGTGTTAAATTTTGAAGTACTATAAGCACAAGGAATGATTAACGGAAAAGTGTGTATTTGGAGGGCTGACCTGCTGGCTCAGTTAGTAGAGCATGAGACTTGATTTTGGGGCCGAAGTTCAAGCCCCACACTGAGTATAGAGATTACTTAAAAATAAAAAAATATTTAAAGCAAACAAACAAACAAAAGAAGTGTGTAGTTGGAATACTACTACTACTAACCTGAATCGTTTGAGATGTAGTCTGAGAACCTGAGGTAGGTGGCAAATCATAAGCTGTTTTTGTGCTTCGGTGAGTACAACTGATTTTGAAGAAAACCTTCTACGCTTTGCTGTGATATCAAAGACAGAATGAGGATCAAATTTAAAGATACAAGGAAATATTGAGTAAACTTTAAGCACTTTAGACATGTATTATTAAACATTTTCTCTGTTACAGGTATTATACTGTGATACAGATAAAGACATGGCCTCACAAAAAACTTAGAGGCACACAATTTAAGAGCTAGTCAGGCAGACAGACATGTAAACAACTAAGCATCTGATTTAATATACTCCTACAAATAAGGCAAAAGAATGATCTAGTGCTATATTTAAAAATGGATTTGGCTATGCCAATTAATAGGATAAGTTAAAACTGTCCCTAAACATACTTTAATGTACTCTTCTCAAATTCTTAATTTAAAAAAGCATCATGGGGGCACCTGGGTGGCTCAGTGAGTTAAGCCTCTGCCTTCGGCTCAGGTCATGATTCCAGGGTCCTGGGATTGAGTCCCGCATCGGGCGCTCTGCTCAGCAGGGAGCCTGCTCCCCCCCACCCCCGCCTGCCTCTCTGCCTACTTGTGATCTCTGTCAAATAAATAAAATCATAAAAAAATTTTTAAAAAGCATCATAGTTCATCTACTGAGGCTAACTGGAATGCCGGGGGCGGGGTCCTTACTAGTTCAGAACATCCCTCCCCACTATCTGACAAAGCAGTCCTCTTCCAGCTCTGAGCCTGAGGCCTCCCTCAGTGTCTTGCTTTTGCTATTTTAGTACCAGATCTTAAACAAGCGGCACTTAGGATTCTTTTTGTTGTCTCTTCTGCTTCTCTGGAGGTCCACCCATGAATTGTGCCTGCAGCTTCTGGCTGTGCCACTATCCACTAGAGTTTGCTCCGGATACCCAGGAGCTGTCCTTCAACTGATACAACAGCTCTGACTCAAGCCACCTGCTTCTCACGCAGGTGGTAGAACCAGTCCCCACGAGGCTGTCCTGTAAGCTGTCTGCGTTTGCCACAGGTGGCCTGTCCTCTAGGTCTCTTTATCTCTGAGATCCAGGTATCCGGTGCTGCTGAATGTCCTATACCTACTTTTGGATCATCTCCCTGAATATACAGCCCAAGTATAGCTAGATAAATGAAACCAGGGCGCCTGGGTGGCTCAGATGGTTAAGTGTCTACCTTCAGCTCAGGTCAAGATCCTGTGGTCCTGGGGTTGAGTCCCACATCAGGCTCCCTGCTCAGTGGGGAGCCTGCTTCTCACTCTGCCTCTCTCTCAGTCTCTCATGAATAAATAAATAAAGATTTTTTAAAAAGTGATATCAACTCCCTGACTTATAATTTGAAACATCTGCCTTTATATATTAAATTACAGCAGGTCTTTTAGGACTTTATTTGGTAGACCCAGTAAACACACACAAAAATGTTATAAAACCGTATTCTGCATTTGTTCATGGTATCTTTCTATTCCCAGATTTGGTGGATGAAAGCATCTAGGACCATTCACATTTATGTCCAAGAAAAAAAGTACATTTGAATTTGATAAAGGTTCACTTTTTTTCAAACCTTACAAATCCTAGGCTATTTATCACAGAGTTCATATTAGATAGCACTCAGAAAATGTTAATATAAGTCATTCTAAAAAAACCATCAACTGATGTGACATTTCTTCAATGCTGGACTATCCAATACGTCTTTTATATTATCTTAGAAGTTTAGTATCTAAAACCCTAAGATCATTTTTTTTAAACACGGAAATTAGAGAGAATACCTGAAAATGTATAACATAAACACTAAGATACCACATACACATTGATAGAGAAGATAAGGACACCAGAAAAAGATACAGCAGCTCTGTCATGGTTTTATACACAATTTCCCTGGAGAATGATGCTTCCCTTTAATTGAAAGGATTATTTCATCCCCCATTGCTAAGTGTGGGGGTGGGGGGTCTCTCTAGTAGAGAGAATTTCTCATAATAGATCTTAATTGTTGGTTTCTTCCATTACATATATGAGCACCTTGAAAGTGTTTTACTTCTATCCATAGCAATTAGAACAATGACTAATACAGAAGAGATAGTCAGTAGATGGTTTTTGACTAAATCTTTGTTTTTACGAAGCCTATCTCCATAGCAGTAGTCCAGCTATGTATTTCCTCTTGTATAGGTATGCATACACACTTACATACACATATAATCTATACATCAATGTTCTGATACATAGCAAAAAGACTCACAAAGCACCTTACTTAGTACTAAATAATGCGTTTTCCTTTTACTATTCCTCATCTCTATTCTACCTCACATATTAAGTTCAAATTTCTTATTTTATGAATCCTTTCTCTCCATATTTGACTATGGGATCAAAAAAAAAATTTAACGTCGCCTATAAGGCAAAACACATAGTTCACAAATGCCAATTATAAAGTAGAAATATCTATCCCAGTTTCTTTTGATGAACTAACAAAGTTTATTTCCAGAACTGCTACTTCAGGAATTTCTTTCAGCTTCCTCTCATTTGTGTTAATCCTTATTAATCACAGAAGAGCAAAGAGAATATACAGTCTCTACTTACAGTTACAGTGGTCACATACGTAGATTTTTCCTTCTAAAGCTTCAGTTTCTGTGAATTTGGCTAGCATTTCAGTAACCAGACACGGCTGGGAAGCAGTATCTTTTCCATTGCATTGGTATCTTTCTGGAAATTCCAGTGATAAGTCCCAGAAAGGTTCTATGGTATTTGATTTGTTGTCACATGCAAGACATGTAACCTGCAAATAAAAATATTAGTTTCTCAGGTTACAATCCTATCAAAACATGTACTCCCTTCACTATAGAAGTCACTGCTGTAAATTAGCTTTTCTTCTGAAAATGCACTGTCAGAATTCTGAGTAACCTGCTTCATATCATTTTCAGGGATTTTTTTTCATTATTATAATTTTCCTTTCAATAAGTACCATTAAACCCACTATGTACTGGTGGGTTTTATTTTATTTATTTATTTATTTAAAGATTTTATTTATTTATCAGATAGAGATAACAAGCAGGGGGAGCAGCAGGCAAAGGGAAAGGGAGAAGCAGGCTCCCCGATGAGCAGGGAGGCCAATGTAGGGCTTGATCCCAGGACCCTGAGATCATGACCTGAGCAGAAGGCAGAGGCTTTAACCCACTGAGCCACCCAGGCGTCCCTTTCCTTACTTACCTTTCATTAATTTTCTCTCCCCAAATCCCTGTGACTTTTTAACAGTGATACAAATAAAATACTACTTGTAGATTTTTTATATATAGCCTTACCAACTGATAACTTCAAAAGACAATACATTTAATGTAAATGATGTCATACTCTCACTTAAAGCAAATGTCACTATATTAAAATCCTCACCACATAGAATAATATGAACCACAGAGTATGGGGCAGTTCTAACAAGTAAAGCACGACTTAATGTCAACAAACACTGAACAAAACTGAAGACAGACTCTACAGATCTAATAATCCCTACATGATATATTACTAAGCTCTTTTATAAATGCTAGGTTCCTGGAATAGGCAACAAAATAAAGAAGCCAGGTCTAATGCAGATTCTAGATTAAAACAAATTGACACAATGAAAAGAACACTCTTGGTGTTTGGAGACTCATTTGGGCCAGGGAGAACAGTTTCTTGACTAAAAAAAGAACGAAAAAGCCATTCCAGGAACTGACCATTTGAATCTCCTTAGATGGCCAGTTTCCAGTTTTCTAAGAGTTTATTATGTATCTGAAAGGAAGAGAGCAAAAACCTGGCAAAATAATTTTTATTAATTTCAAAAGTCATCCATAAAGAAAATAATAAGCACACAGGCATCCTTGCACTATTCAAAATATGAAACTGTAACTTTCTGGAAAGAAATTTGTAGCCAAGGATCAAAAGTCCTACCTTTTGACAAAGTAATTCTAGGGCTCTGTCTTAGTGAAATCTTTAGAAGAAAATATATTGTGACATTATAATAACAAAAATTGGAGTTTACAAGTCAACAATACAGAAATGGGTAAATAAATTATGGCATATACATATAATGGACATTGACATGCTGTGAAAAAAAAATGATCAAATATCTTAATGACTATGAAAAATCTTTACCTTAATAATGAAAAAATCAGATAAATTTGGTGTGCCTGGGTGGCTCAGGTGGTTATTGACTGCCTTCGGTTCAGGTCATGATCCCAGAGTCCCAGAATGAGTCCCACATGGGGCTCCCTGCTTGGCAGGGAGTCTGCTTCTCCCTCTGACCCTCCCCCTTCCCATGCTCTCTCTCTGATCCTCTCCCTCTCAAATAAATAAAATATTTGAAAAAAGAAAAAGCAGGTAAATTCATCATGACTACACAAGTAGGAGAGAATATAAAATGTACAGAAGAGGGGCGCCTGGGTGGTTCAGTCAGTTAGCATCCACCTTTGGCTCAGGTCATGATCCCAGGGGCTTGGAATAGAGCCCTCTGTTGGGCTCCCTGCTCAGTGGGGGATCTGCTTTTCCCTCTCCCTCTGCCACTCCCTCTGCTTATGCTCTTTCTCTTTCTCTCTTAAATAAATAAGCAAATTTTTTTTTTAATGTGCGGAAGAAAGGGGTGTGTGGGTGGCTTAATCGGTTAAAGTGCCCCCCCTTTTTTTAGATTTTTTATTTATATGATAGAGATCACAAGTAGGCAGAGGCAGGCAGAGAGAGAGAGGGGAAAGAAGGCCCCTGGCCAGCAGAGCAGAGAGCCCGAAGCAAGGCTTAATCCCAGGACCATGAGATCATGACCTGAGCTGAAGGCAGAGGCTTAACCCACTGAGCCACCCAGGTGCCCCATAAAGTGCCTGACTCTTGATCAGATCTTGATCTCAGGTCAATGAGTTCAAGCCCCATGTTGGACTCCACATGGAGCCTACTTAAAAAACAAAAACTTTAAATAAAAATAAAAATTTTAATGTAGAGAAGAAAAAAAAAACTAGAAGAAAGTATACCAAAATGTTAATAGTTTTATGTGTGGGTTATGGGGTTATGGCATAAGGGGATGATTTTTTCTTTTGCTGCATAGATTTACCATATCATTCAGGTTTTTATAACTATATATTACTTCTGTTTATAATAGTGCATTTTAACTTTTTTTAAAAGTAAGCTCTGGGCCCAACATAGGGCTTGAATTCACCACCTCAAGGATTAAGAGCTGCATGCTCTACCGACTAAGCCAGCCAGGCTCTCCCATTAATGGTGCTTTTTAAGCTTTTAGATAAAAGTGGTGGAAAAATAAAATTGCATGCAATACAAGAAACAAGTCTTATTTGCTAAATGGCACAATGTAGAATCTTTGCATTTCTGAAACATTAAGTGGAAGAAACGTCAAAGATAAACCCTAATAATTACATTTGAAATACTTAAGGCGCCTGGCTGGCTGTCGGTACAGCATGCAACTCTTGATTTCAGGGTTGTGAGTTTGAGCCCTATGTCAGGCATAGAGCTTTAAAAAAATTTAAAAATATATATATTTGAGCTACATTCCAGAAAAGTATGCTGTAAAGACAAAAGACTGTATTATTAGTGTGAAAGTAGAATAGAGGAGCAGTGTTGGTGTACAAGGGGGAAGAAATGACCTGTACAGCCCAACTGCCTAAAACAAAAGATTTTTAAGCTCTGTGTGATGGAAAAGTAGAGAGCCTTATGTCTAGTAATAGTTTACCAATAAGTCCACTCATTATAGAGAGCTATTAAATAGATGGAAGATTCTGGTTTCGTGATTCCTTTTCACAACAAGGGAAACTTTTATAGCTGTAATTAAAATAAAGGAAAGCCATTTAGGATTATTCTCAATGAAATCACGTCTATTTACTTTAAAACTTCCCTACCTATCTGTTAAAGCTTTCAGGCTTTTTCCCCTTTGGTTTTATAGAAAGTCCTCCATGGCTACTTCTTTGCTCCTGAAATTACTAAAATCCATTCTCAGGGCAGCAGCATCTTCAAATCTATTCCCTGTGGGGTTAAACTCTCTCTTCTCAATCCCTCAGAAAATGAATTTAATATTATCAACCTAAGAAGCTGTTTCCTGATTCCCTCTCCCCACAAAAAAAATCATTGATACCATAGGTGAAAAACTACTTCCAGTGATTCATGAAGGAAACATGTAAATTAGTGAAACATTGTAAATGAGTGAGCTGATTTCTGTAAAAGCAATCTATTTTGATGTGAAAATAGTACTAGCTCTAACACACTAGAAATACAGAGAAAATGCATTTTTTAGGCTTCATTTTATGAATTCCCAAGATGAAAATAAGTTAAAAAAAAACAAACCCGTACCTGACTAAGAAGTTGTCCATGAAAAATATTATTCACAACATTCAGAACCTGTTTGATAAGTTTCCTTTGAGAAGTGGGGATAAGAGCTGGTAACCTAGTACCAGTTGTCTCTAGTTCATGTTGTATTTTATCCAAAAGTTCACAAAGAAATTCCTGAGCATCCTGTTGGGCATAACCACGAAAAGCTGGAATTAGTCTCCACACGGAGTGCAGCATGGCAAATGGTGAGACCAAGGCCCACTTTCCAGACCACATGACTTGGAACAAAGTATGCAGTTCATGACAAAGAGAAATGTACTGTGAACTTGGCTCCCTTGGCTGAATAAGTTCCATCTTTCTACTCTTTGACGCTCCACCACTTAGTCCTAATGATAAACTTGGATGTCGGGAGGGAGCACTGCCTGTATCTTTTTCCTGGCATTCATTCATTTGATATACTGTGTCTGTGATTGGTGGGTGCTTATAAGGTGACCTTGTCTTATCACTAGCTGTCACAGCCAGCCAGCGGTTCAGATCAAGTTTTAAAAAACATTGCCGAAAAATAAGTAAATGACTCAACACTTGAAGAACAGAATTCATATAGCAAGTATTTCCCAAATTTCTCAATCCTGTTACACCAGGGGTTACTATTGGTCTTCGTTTACCTGAGGAGTCACTGGCTTTTTTTAATCTTACATCTTCTGAGGTAGATACTACTTTATCTTTTGCTGGTGATGCTGGGGTTTGTAGTGGAACTTGAACAGGAACTATTTCTACTGTGGTAGACTGAGCTAGACCTTGCAAACGTAAACTCTTTCTTGGATGTATAATTTCCAATTCTGCTTTAACTTGAAACTCTAATTCTTGTTGTCTTTTCTTTACTTCTCTTTTTGCTATTTTTTCCTGAAATTGTTCCTCTTGCCGTTTTCTTCCAATGGGTGATTGCTCAAACCAAGTTCGAAAGATTTTACTCATTAATATCCTTCTCCTGTGCCAAAGAGCAGTATACATTTGATCTTCATTTTGAAGCAGAGATTGGGTGCCATCCTGTAAGTAGTAATTATCATCATTCGTACCCATAGACCGCAAAACCCTTCCACTACGAGTGGTGCACTGATAATTTTGACTTTTGATTGCACTTAACATACTTCGTAGTAACTTCACATCTCCAGTTGCATTATCATTAAGAACATAATCATCACAAAGGTAACAAAAAACATACATCTCATTCACCTCCAGCGCGACAGGATGACTGCTTTCTTGAAAGTGCTTGAGTGCATGTTCTTCAATGTATCTTCCACAGGCAACATGAGAACAGCTAAGGCAAGCCCAAATTGACTCAGTTGTATTGCAGTCTACACAATGCCACTTCTGAGGGTTGAGGATGGAATGGTCTTGAGCAAGCCGTAACTGCCCAATATGTTTGCACTTATCCATTGTTAACATTTATTTAGCCTAGCTGAGAAACACATAATCCAAACAAGTCTCTGTTCACGATACCTGAAGCATCTGAAAACTAAGCAGAATAATATCATTTTTTAAATAAAAGAGCCAATATTTTTATAAGGTATTTTACCAAGAATTATTTTATCTATTTTTTAAGATTTGATTTGTTCATTATTCATCTGAGAGAGAGAAAAGGGGGTGCCTGGGTGGTTCAGTCCATTAAGCGTTTGCCTTAGGCTCAGGTCATGATCTTAGGGTCCTGAGATTGAGTCCCTCATAATAGGGCTCCTGCTTGGCAAGGAGTCTGCTTCTTCCTCTGCCCCTTCCCCAACTCATGTGTGCACAGGCACTCTCTCCCTTTTGCAAAAATAAAATAAACAAAATCTTTTTAAAAAAGAGAGAGAGCACAAGCGCAGGGGAGAAGCAGAGGGAGAAGCAGACTCCCCACTGAGCAGGGGGGCCTGATCCCAGGACCTGGAGATCGTGACCAGAGCCAAAGGCAGAGGCTTAATCATCTGAGTCACCCAGGAGCCCTTCAAGAATAATTTCACGGGGCGCCTGGGTGGCTCAGTGGGCTAATCCTCTGCCTTCGACTCAGGCATGATCTCAGGGTCCTGGGATCAAGCCCCACATCAGACTCTCTGCTCAGCAGAGAGCCTGCTTCCTCCTCTCTCTCTGCCTGCCTCTCTGTCTACTTGTGATCTCTCTGTCTGTCAAATTAAAAAAAAAAGAATAATTCCATAAATTTGCTTCATCTCCTCCCAATTTCTCGGCTGCCTGTCATAATACCATAGGCAGTTCCCACCATTCCCTTGCTCTGGAGGTCTCTTAATCTCTCATCTGCCTTGCTCTGAAAGAACACACACTTCACTTTACTTTCTTTAAAAACTTTAAAAATGGGGTGTCTGGGGGGCTCAGTTGTTAGGTGTCTGCCTTTGGCCTGGGATTGAGTTCTCGTGTTGGACTCCCTGGCGGGCGGGAAACCTGCTTCTCCCTTTCCCACTCCCACTGCTTGTGCCCCACCCCCGACAAATAAATAAATGAATAATCTTAAAAAAAAAAAAAAAAACTTTAAAATTTTTTTTAAATTTTCTGCCACCATCTACTGGTAAAGAATGGGTAATGACCTCTTTTCAATGAACTAGAATGAGATCTATCCTTTTACCCAACAGTCAAGGGCTGTTTACAAAACTACATTCTATCTCTTAAAAATTGGGGCTGGCAAGACTCAAATGTATCTCACAAATATCTACATTCTGAGAGCCCTATCCACATAGTTATTAAAGCATAACCATAGTTAAAAGCATGAGATCTGAAACAAAAACTTAGAGGTAAAAATTCTTACCTCCACTACATACTGTTTATATGTCTGATTTGAGCAAAAATTTTTTTTAAAGATTTTATTTATTTATTTATTTATTTGACAGACAGATCACAAGCAGGCAGGGAGGCAGGCAGAGAGAGAGGAAGGGAAGCAGGCTCCCCGCCAAGCAGAGAGCCTGACGTGGGGCTCGATCCCAGAACCCCAGGATCATGACCTGAGTCAAAGGCAGCAGCCTTAACCCACTGAGCCACCCAGGCGCCCTTGATTTGAGCAAATATTTTAATGTCTCTAAAATTCTTCTGTAAAACAGGAAAAAATCATACCAACTTCAATGAAGAACTGAGATAATATATTTGTCTAACACACAGTAAACACCCAGTAAATGGTAGCTATAATGGTAGCTATAGTGAACATCTATTTATTTAAATAAATCACAGTATTCTACTTAATTACCATTTTAAATTTAGCTTTCCACCAGTAAATCAATAATGACCTTTAATTCATGGCTCTATAACATACTTTGAATTTGACAGACTTGACAGTTTACCTGAGGGAGGCAGAAAGATAGACGAGGAGAATGCTTTTGTGTTTGAATAGTATCTCAGGAATGTGCAAGGATAAGTAAGCAAAAGAAAAAAGAAAAAAGGAAGAATATGAACTGGATGGCAATATAATAAACTTTTAAATTCTGGTGGGCCTACACACTATCTTAAGTTAGAAGTGTATTCTGAAAACAAAAACAAAACCCCACCCCAATAAAACAAAACAAAATGAACAAAACCTATATGGCTTTGACCCAGAAACATTTTTTTTTTTTTAAGATTTTATTTATTTATGTCAGACAGAGAGCAGGAGCGAGCACAGGCAGAGTGGCAGGCAGAGGCAGAGGGAGAAGCCAGGCTCCCTGCTGAGCAAGGAGCCCGATGTGGGACTCTATCCCCGGATGCTGGGATCATGACCTGAGCCGAAGGCAGCCGCTCAACCAATTGAGCCACCCAGGCGTCCCAGAAACGTGTTTCTTTATCATAATAGAGTCACAAATACTTTTTGCTACAACTATCTAAAAATAGGTGCACCTGGCTGGCTCAGTGGATGGGGCATGCAACTCGATCTCTGGGTTGTGAATTTGAGACCTATGCTGGGTTAAGAGATTACTTAAAATAAAATCTTTAAAAATAGATAAATAAAAATAAAAATAGTAATCTAGTTAAAAAGTAGGGATCACAAAATACTTTATTGGGGTGCCTGGGTGCCTTAATTGGTTAAGCGTCTGTCTTCAGCTCAGGTCATGATCCCTGGGTCCTGAGATTAAGCTGGTATCAGGCTGCCTGCTTAGCAGGGTGTCTGCTTCTCCTCCCTCCACCCCTCCCCACACTTATTCTCCTGCATATGTGCTCTCTCTCTCTCAAATAAATAAATAAAATATTTAAAAAATTTTTTCTTCATTGATTTAACACAAATTGAACACAAATTTCAGGTCACAAGTGGGGACCTAGTTACAAAACACTCAGAACATTTTATGGAGCATGACTGATGCTCTAAATTTTTTAGGGCAACAGGACAACATGATTTTCAATGGTACTTGCAGGTGCCACCTCCTGGGTCCTAAGAAAGCTGCAAAGGTAAAGCTGATATTTGGTTCCTTCCCACCTCTTTTTTTGTACAATCTCCTAGCAGTCAGACAGCACCTCTCCCTCCACTTCTTAACTTTTTCAGATGTAGGCTGTATCTGAATATGGACGTAAGGCTGACCAGTCTTAACCCTCACATGTGCATATATTTCAAGCACACATTTTAAATTTACTTCTCTTCCTCCAAAATTTCCTGTGGTCCAAAACTTGTTCAAATACAGTATTTTATTAGAACTGCTAGCATTCAACAATAGTTGCTAAAGGCAAAATTAAGACATCAGTGAATGATATGCTCCATTATACTAAATCCTTTCAGGTACTGAAGCTAAATATCTCATTCTTGACTCCTCTTTCTCTCTCGCCACATCAGTCCTTCAGGAAAATTGGTTGGCTTTATCTTCAAAATATATCTAGAAACTGACTACATATTACCTCCACTGCTCTCACCCTGATCCAAGCTCCATTAAGTCTCACCGGGATGACTGCAATAAGGCTTCTTAAATGGTCTCCCTGCTTTGATTCTTACTGCCACCAAAAGTTCACACAGCAACAGCACACACTGCCTTTAAACTCAGACCACCAGGGCACAGACCTGAGACTTTAGAGGGTCCCATTATATGGAGTCAGCAAAGTCAAGGGGATGTGGTCACCTGGAGCCTGCAAACATCTCCAGCTCCCCTTTTGGACCCATTCACCAGTACCTGGGACCCTGGAAATTCCTGCCCCAATCATCACCAAGCCTGCTTCCAGGGCCTACAGGCAATAAAAAAGCCACTGATGAATTCCGTAGAGAAGAATGACATGATCAGATACACAGGTTACAGATGGATCTGAAATGGCAGATCTAGAGAAATGATGACTGATTATAAGATATTATTCTTCCAGATATTATAAGGAAAATCTAGCTGTAGCAGTGTTAAAGCAAAGACAGGAGCAGAGGTAGATTAGTGTTAAAGCAAACACTGGCTGAAAGAACTGGTTCAATATGGAGATTAAGAGAAAAATCTAGGGGGGCGCCTGGGTGGCTCAGTGGGTTAAGCCTCAGCCTTCAGTTTGGGTCATGATCCCATGGTCCTGGGACCGAGTCCCGCATTGGGCTCTCTGCTCCGCAGGGAGCCTGCTTCCCTTCCTTTCTCTCTGCCTGCCTCTCTGCCTGCTTGTGATCTCTGTCTGTCAAATAAATAAATAAAATCTTTAAAAAAAAAAAAGGAGAAAAATCTAGGGTCTTCTTCTACTTTTATTTATTTTTTTAAAAGATTTTATTTATTTGAGAGTCAAAACAAGAGAGGAGAGAACCTAACTTGGGGCTCAACGGGGGTGGGCTCTATCCCAGGACCCTGAGATCATGACCTGAGCCAAGGGCAGACACTTAACCCACTGAACCACCAAGGTGCCCTATCTACTTTTATTTTTAAAAGATTGTAAAAAATAAAATAAAAGGATCATATAAAGAATACAGAGATAATTTAGTTAAACATTCATTTCTGGCAAGTCAAACAGTGATTATTAGTTCAGCTTCTTGAGATGAGAGGGAAATGCCATTTACTTGTACTCAAGGGAAATTATTTCATTCTAAAAAATTTTTTTAAAAAGATTTATGTATTTGAGAGAGAAAGAGTATGGGGGCGGGGAGAGAGAGAGAGAGAGAGAGAGAGAAGTCTGTGTACAAGCAGGGGGAGGGGCAGAGGGAGAGGGAGAAGCAGAGTCCCACTGAGCAGGGATTCACAGTGCTGGGCTTGATCCCAGGACTCCAAGATCATGACCTGAGCTGAAGGCAGGCACTTGACTAAGCCACCCAGGTGCCCCTCATTCTAAAATTTTAGAGGTGGTATAAGTTAACACCTTGCACAACATTCAGAAAAGACACAAAATAAAAAATACCTAGAAAGAATACACATAATTTATTCTGGGGATATCCATATTTTCAAGTACCTAAAAATTATGAGCATGTTATTTGTGTAAGTTTTATGCAGGACTATATACATACTAGTGTATATTTAGCTATGTATGTGCTCAATATAGCCTCTTTACTTCTTTCTCTATATTCTGCAAATAGTTCCCAGTTATTACTAAAAAAATCTATTTTTTTGATTGATTGTAAGGTCCTCACCACCCTTCAACAGGAAGTGGCCTATAATTAAACAGCATGTTTCCATTCAATGAAAAATCATGAAAAGTGTAAAATGTGATCAGATGCCATCTTTCAGGGAGGCTATATAGCAGTGGAGAGGTATCACAGCAAAATGGTTAGAAAGCACACTCCGGAATCCAAAAGCCTGAGTTTAATACTTGGCTGTATTTACTATGTGACCTAGACAAATCACTTATGCTCCACTCACCTCAGTTTTCTTATTTTTAAAAAAACAATGGTAAGAAAAATAATACAGTTGTGGAGGGAATTAGAGAATTTATAAAGCACCTAGAATAAATCCTGACACTTACGTGGCTCTCAGTACATGTTAGTTGACAATGCTACTGCTACAACAACTACTAATTTCCTCCTAGTTTTATCACTTCCAGCCAGGGATTCAATCTTCCCAGCCATATATGTACTAAGCCCAACTAGGGTGCTAGCTGATAATTAAGATGTTGGCTGAGAACTAAGGTCTGACCTCTCCCAGGGTATTTGCATTTTAAAAGATCTCTCAAAGATAAAATCTTTTTTTAAAAAACCCAAAGAAGTGAAACCAGGGTTGCCCACTTAGCTCAGCTGGAAAAGCATGAGACTCTTGATCTCAAGGTTGTGAGTTTGAGTGGCATGTTGGGTGTAGAGATTACTTAAAAATAAATCTAAAAAATTTTTTTAAAGCAAAAACAAAAACCACAAAGACGTGAAACCAGAATGGTGGAATGATAGATCAGGGGATTAATATTTTAGACCAGGGGGCCCACTTACCCTGTCTATTTATGAAAGAAACCAGGATTGGGCAGACAACCAAGGGAAGGGCAGGGAAGTAAACAAGTGCTAGCAAACCAGGTTGTAGCCACCTGAGATTTCCAGTTTGCTCTGCTGCCTAGACCTAAAGCTTGAAGACACTTACTAAGGTATCCCCAAAGGGGCCTCATCACAAAAAGATCTAAAAGCTTGGAGGAAAAGAAAAGGGGAATGGATGTATTTTCTTGACACTTCCTATTTTCCTCCATTGGGTTAAGAGTGCTTCATTTGCTAATTCACTGAGGAGAAGCTGTGTATTGCCTGTTTAGCCTGCAGGTTGGTTACGTAATTTTTAGCAGTATATTCACTTTAGAGATAACAATATTTCTGCATCCTCCATGTAGAATCTAATAAAATATTACCTGTGCCTATATGTAATAGCAACATACAGTCATGATGTTTTGAATGAAATCTATATATAATGACTAAATGACCTATACTACCATTTTCTCAGACATTTAAAAAATATTTCACACTTAAAATTCCAAGTAATATCTATAAAATGCTTTTTATAAAACCAAGTATGCGGGGCCGCCTGGGTGGCTCCAATGGTTAAGCGTCTGCCTTCGGCTCAGGTCATGATCTCAGAGTCCTGGGATGGAGCCCCACATCATCTGGAAGCCTGTTTCCCTCTCTCCCTGCCACTCCCCTGCATGTGTTCCCTCTCTCGCTGTGTTTCTCCTCTGTCAAATAAATAAATAAGTAAAATCTTTAAAGAAAAAAAAACGTATTTTACTTATTGAAAGCTGATTATTTTACATAGGTTTAACATATAATTAAAGCAATTATAGAATAGAAAACTAAAATGACTAGAAAAGAAATAAAACATTTGATCTTATTATATATAGTATTTTTAGTTAAAAATTTACATCGCAAAAAAAAATCAAATCTCACAGGTAAAATATTTAACTTGTTACAGTTCAACAGCACAAAATTGCTTATACTTAACCACCCAGTGAAGACTATCTCAAATTAATTTTCACTTACTCAAATTATGGCCCTTTGCAACATACCATCCAGGCTTTAGGCATGTAGTAATACCTTTCTGACGTCTATTTCAATAGCTTCTCCTATTGGCACAGTTTCAATGATCAGATCTAAATAGCAGACCACCAAACCTTTCTGAACCAGTCTTAGGCACACTGCAGACTTGGCTCACCTATACTCTTGTCTTCAGAGAATTAGTTTCTTTTCCAATATCCTCTTATTAAAGATAGTATAGTATTGTTCAAGTACCCAGGCTAGGTTGATTTTTTTTTTTTTACTCGTCCCTCTCATCTTTTCCACTCAAACACTCAATTTGTCACCTATATATATATATAAGGTCATCACCCCCCAAGTCTTCTCATTTGCAGTTATCATCCTTATTATGCACTTTATTTTATCATTCCTGAGGTACAGCAGTAACCTCCAAACTGACTTCCAGTCATCCAGAACCTTACTCTCCTCTACCATATTATCCTGGTAAATTGATCTTCAAGTTTGCTTTGAGCCTTTAACTCTTAAAATCCTGCTATCCACGGGCACAGTCCCACCCACCCCCCCCCCCTGCTTGTGCTCTCTTCAAATAAATAAAATCTTAAAAGAAAAATAGGAAGTCTAGGGACTTCCTGGAGGCTCAGTGGGTTAAGCATCTGCCTTCTGCTTGGGTTGTGATCGTTGGGTCCTGGGATCCAGTTCCGCATCAGGCTCCTTGGGAGCCTGCTTCTCCCTCTGCCTGCCACTCCCTGTGCTTGTGCCCATGCTCTCTGAGAAATAAATGAAATCTTAAAAAAAAAAATACTTGAAAGAGAGAGGAAAAGAATAGGAAATTATGGGGGGCTCCTGGGTGGCTCAGTGAGCTGAACCTCTGCCTTTGGCTCAGGTCGTGATCTCAGGGTCCTGGGATTGAGCCCCACATCAGGCTCTCTGTTCGGTGGGGAGCCTGCTTCCCCCACTCTCGCTCTGCCTGCCTCTCTGTCTACTTATTATCTGTCAAATAAATAAATAAAATCTTAAAAAAAAAGAATAGGAAATTATGGATTACTAAAACTGCCTCCCACCCTCAACCAAGTGGCCATTTTTCCCTCAGGGTTAGTCAAGGCAGTTTCCTGATATTTTATAATATCCTACTTTCTCCATCCTTAACCACAGCCTATCACATGTCTTGTCCCATTTTGTGTGCTTTCAGATACCCCAAAAAGATTTTATATAAAAAGAAAACTGAGACATACTTTCCCATCCTGATTAAAATTGTTTTAGGCACCTGATGGGCTTAGTTGGTACAGAATGCAACTTTTTTTTTGTTAACATTTTATTTGTCAAAGAGAGTGCACAAGCACAAGCAGGGGGAACAACAAGCAGAAGGAGAAGCAGGCTCCCTGCTGAGCAAGGGGTCCAATTGCAGACTTGATCCCAGGACCTTAGGATAACCACCCGAGCTGAAGGCAGATGCTTAACCAACTCAGCCACCCAGGCGTCCCCAGCATGCAACTCTTAATAGAGCATTCAGGGTTTTTTTTGGGGGGGTGGGATATAGGGAGGAACAGAGGGGTATGGAGAGAATCAATCTTAAGCAGGTTCCACACACAGCGGGGAGCCAAACACACAGGGCTTGATTTCACAGCTCTGAGATCATTACTTGATCTGAAATCAGAAGTCAGGAGGCTTAACCCACTGACCTGAGCCACCTAGGAGCCCCTAGAGCATTCAACTCAGTCCTGGTGTCGTGAATTTGAGCCCCATGTTGGGAGCAGACATTACTTAAAAATAAAATCGTTAAATAAATAAATAAATAAATTGGGGCACCTGGCTGGCTCAGTTAGTGGAGTATGCAACCCTTGATCTTGGGCTGTAAGTTCAAGCCCCATGATGGGTGTAGAGATCATTTTTTTAAAAATCAAATCTTTTTTTTTTTTTTTTAAGTGGGCTCTAAACCCACAGTGAAGCCCAACACAGAGCTTGAAGACATGACTTTGAGATCAAGACCTGAGCTGATATCAAGAGTCAGAGGCTTAACTGACTGAGCCACCCAGGCACCCTCAAAGTAAAATCTTTAAAAAAATAAAAATATGGGCGCCTGGGTGACTCAGTGGGTTAAAGCCTCTGCCTTCGGCTCAGGTCATGATCTCAGGGTCCTGGATCAAGCCCCTAATTGGGCTCTCTGCTCAGCAGGGAGCCTGCTTCCCATCCTCTCTCTCTCTGCCTGCCTCTCTGCCTACTTGTGATCTCTGTCAAATGAATAAATAAAATCTTAAAAATAAAAATAATAAAATAAACAAAAACGTTAAAAAATTATTTAAGTTTTAGTAGGGCATGTAGTGGCCCTTTAAATAAATATTTGTGCTCCAAATATAAATATTAGTAAGAACTACAAAAATTACTGAAAAATTAGAAGGAGAGCTAATTTTTTCTTCAAAAATTAACATTCAGGGGCACCTGGTTGGCTCAGTAGCCTGAGCATTTGCCTTCAGCTCAAGTCATAATCTCAGGGACCTAGGATAGAGCCCCATGTCTGGCCCCCTGCTCAGCTGGGGAGTCTGCTTCTTCCTCATCCTCTGCCCCTCCTCCCCACCACTCCCTGCTTGTTCTCTCTAATAAATAAATAAAATGTTTTTAAAAAATTAACATTTCACTACAAATTCGTTACCCTCAACAAAATGATCTTTTCAGCTAACCACTCCCTAAACACCTATTTTATCTTAAGACACTTAGAAAACATGGAAAGCTACAATATTGTTACAAGCTTTGGAAATTCCTACAGGAGGTCAGTTATTAAAGATTAGTCACATAAAAGTCACCTCAGTCCTCAAGTCATTGTAGTTAGTAGCACAATTTTCAGATTCTTTGATTAAAAAAATATGGTTTTGTTAAAGATTTTATTTATTTATTTATTTGTCAGAGAAAGAGAGATATCACAAGCAGGCAGAGAAGCAGGCAGAGAGAGGTGGGGGGGAAGCAGGCTCCCTGCTGAGCAGAGAGCCCAATGCAGGACTTGATCCCAGGACTCTGAGATCATTACCTGAGCCAAAGGCAGAGGCTTAACCCACTGACCCACCCAGGCACTCACCCAAAATATGTTTTTATGAAAGACAGGAAGTTACCTGAAAAAAACATACAAAAATAGCCAAACTAATTACTATTTTAAAAAGTAACACAGAATGAGTGATCTGGCCAATATACATACCTAAAAATTATTTTTAAATCTGAATAGATGCTAAATATTATGATTTATTACGAAGTTTCTCCCTTTTCATAGCTCATACTTAGTCAAATAATGACATTTGCATTCTATATAGTTCCTAATGTGTCTCATTGCAAAGTTTTACACATTTTTTAAAAAATTGTTTAAAAGTCTTGAAAGACCACAATATCAATCTAAACTCCTTAAAATGGCCTATACAAGCCTTCGAATTGTGGCACAGTATATATATATATATTTTTTAAGATTTTATTTATTTATTTGACAGAGAGAGAGGGATCACAAGTAGGCAGAGAGGCAGGCAGAGAGAGAAGAGGAAGCAGGCTCCCCACTGAGCAGAGAGCCCAATGCGGGGCTCGATCCCAGGACCCTGGGATCATGACCTGAGCCAAAGGCAGAGGCTTTAACCCACTGAGCCACCCAGGTGCCCCAGCAGTATATACTTTTCTATTCTCATCTATGACCAGCCACTTCCCACACATCTTTTGTTAAAATGTTTTTATACACAGATGACCACTTTGTGAATAAGTTCAATATTTAAAATTTTTCATAACTGGGATACTTATTACTGTTTCATAGGAAATGGGTGTGTACATTTTATATACATTCTACTTCAGTTAAAGAAAAAAACATATGTACCACTGGGCATAAAGAATAAATATTTAGGGATACCTGGTGGCACAGTGGGTTGAGTGAAGGACCCGGTTTCAGCTCAGGTCATCTCTGGGTAATGGGATCCAGCTCCACTTTGGGCTCTGTGCTCTGCATGGGGTCTGCTTAAGACTCTCTCCCTCTGTCCCTGTCTGTGTGTGCATGTGCTTGCTGTCTCTCTAAAATAAATCTTAAAAGGGGCACCTGGGTGGTTCAGTCATTAAGCGTCTGCCTTCAACTCAGGTCATGATCCCAGGGTCCTGGGATTGAGCCCCACATTGGGCTCCCTACTCAGCAGGAAGTCTGCTTCTCCTTCTCCCACTCCCCCTGCTTGTGTTCCCTCTCTTGCTGTGTTTCTGTCAAATAAATAAAATCTTTAAAAATAAATTAAAAAAACAAAATAAATCTTAAAAAAATACTTAAATTTATCTCATTAGAGAACTTCCTAAAAGGAGAGATATTAAAGAGTTAGCATATGTTGAAATTTAACAAAGATAATTTTTACAATAAAACTTTATTTTTTGGGGCACCTGGGTGGCTCAGTGGGTTAAAGCCTCTGCCTTCAGCTCGGGTCGTGGTCTCAGGGTCCTGGGATCGAGCCCCACATCGGGCTCTCTGCTCAGCGGGGAGCCTGCTTCCTCCTCTCTCTCTCTGCCTACTTGTGATCTCTGTCTGTCAAATAAATAAATAAAATCTTTAAAAAAAAACAAAAAACTTTATTTTTTAAAAAAGATTTATTTATTTACTTATTTGAGGCGGGAGGGACAGAGGGAGAGGGAGAGAGAAACCCAAGCAGACTCCATGCTGAGCAGGAGCCCCACAAGGGCTGATTTCACCCAGAGATCATGACTTGAGCCAAAATCAAAAGTCCGCTGCTTCCAACTGAGCTATCAAGGCGCCCCACGAAACTTAATTTTCTTTCAACAGTACCAAATAACCTAAACAGATCCTCTAAAAGCCATTAAAAGTAGGAAGATTTGTTATTTTCCATAATAAAAGATAGAAGGAAATGGCAATTTCAATAGGAAGTAGGTCTTAAGAATTACTAGCCACCTCAATCTTTACATGTATTTGGATGAGAAAATAACTTTATCCATAGTAATTAGGGCAAACCCTACCCAGTCCTTATGAGCAGTTTCCAAATTTCCATTTATTTCATTAGTATCCTGTACTCTGAAGAGATGTTTGCAAAATGCCAAGGGTCAAGCATAGTGCCTGGTACAAAGGGGTTCAAAATTTTGAAGTCAGAAATTATTGAACGAACACAATGAACTCCCTTTTCCCTCTTAGGTATGCTATTATGCCTATTATGTGCTTTGGCACCTCTTGTCAATCATGATGTATTTCCTTTCCTTTATCCCTAGAAAGACCCTGGTTATTCTTTCTTTCTCTAGAGATCTAGAATCTATAATTACTTTGATCTCGCTTGAAACTACTCATTAAACAAAAAAGGTACCCTTTTACCCTGGACCTTCTTCATGTCTCTAACACTGCCTCCCCAGAAGCACAGAGATTGAATCTAGTTGATGATGTTCTAAGAAAAAGCTCGTGGAAAACAAGTTCTGCCACCAGGTTATTTGATTTCCTCACCCATCACTATTTTTAAGTATTTCAATTGTGGATAATTTTGTTCCAAAATATTTATCATTAGTGTCATGCCACCATACTTCACATCAATCTGCTGCTAATTTCATAACAGTGCGGAAAACATTCACAAAAAATGTGAGCATTGTAATATGGGTCTAGAAAACAGAATTCAAATACTTTGTGTAAAATGCCTAGACTATCATTCTAGCACATTCATGACTTGGCCTAACATGCGTAAATTAGCTTTTCCTATGTTATGTAGAATTCCACTAAAAGTGAATTCTTAATAATAAAGTTTTATAAAAAAAATAAAGTTTTATTTAAAAAAATAAAGTTTTATGGTATCTGAAGGTGCTGTGAAAAACCACTATACTTTAATTATCTTAATCACTGCCAAAAAGCCAGTATTATAAAATCCTCCTATATTTTAGTTACTTGTCACCTATTTAGGTTGGGCCTAATGGCAGGACAATTTCCCACATTTCCTGCCTTGATTAGACTCTTAAACCTGTGTCCTAGTCTCTCTAATCTCCCTCAACCAGATAATTCCAAAAGAATCCGGCAACCCTGTTTGTTCTGCCTAACATTACAGGAAGGAGAAAAACTTCCAAGCATCCTTTTTCGGCCACCAAGAAGCCAAGGTGTGGCCTTTCTCTGTATCTCTGTACCATTCAAAAACACGAACATTTACAGGGGGTTTTCCTCTACATTTCCTCTACGTTAAGCGAATAGTCAGTCAGGTACTGGGGATACAAACAAAATACAATCAGGCTCAGCCCTCAAACAACCCAGTGAGCAGAAAATCCTCTTATGTACCACCAATGCTATAATACTCAGTAAGATTCAAGTATGTAGAGGAAAAGTTTGGTAGCGGGTACATATGATAACTTATTCCTTTCTGTAGTAGAAAACGAAAATCTGTGAAAATCTGTAGAAGTAGAAAACGAAAAATCTGTGAAAAAGGGGGGTAGAGATAATTAAGTAGAAGCAATATATGTCAAATATTTAATCCGAATCTTCAACAGATTTTCCATTTTAAGAATTACAAAAAGCATATCATTGTATAGCATGTTCAACACTGATTCACTTAGCACTTAAATGTTTGTAAGCTAAAAAATCTTGGACAATTAATATTTTGAAAGAAAAACAAGATAAATATTCAATCAAAACAGCTAAAAAAATGTCAGCTTTCTACAATATATGCATTGAACTCTTTGTTCAGTATTAGATTATCTCTAAATTTCAATACGGATAATCTACAATGAAAAATCCTAGACTGAAAAATCTACCATCCATTGCAAAATTAATAGCCAGTACACAAAAGTTAGAGAAATGAGAGCAGGAAGGAGAGGAATTAAACGGGTCAAAACGTTAAAAATCTCTAAGTTCTGGGGGTGGGGTGGGGGAAATTAAACACAAATAAAAATCTCCTTCAAGTCCCAAGATGCTAAATTAAGGATAAAAAGATTAAGGTTCTGAGAATACGAAGTTTTCCTCTCTTTCAAGACAACTAAATATTGAATCTCACTGAGATTATGAAATATTCTATAAACATGTGCTTAACTCCTGTTTGGCTTTCTGAATTTGACCAGAGTGAATAGCCAATTCTTTTTCCTTGTTTACACTGAATACTGGTTTTAAGGACAACTCAAAATGGAATTCCAGGCCCAATGTTACCAGCCCCCCTACTTTTCCCCCACAGGCAGCTACTTCACAGATAATAAGGAATTCAAGTGCAGGGCCTGAAGGTCCTATTTCCATGCTAATTTCACAATCCCGTTACTTGCAAGATATGACCATTAGAGTTTAAGAGTGGGGGAACTCGGGAGGGCTTAAAGACAAAGCGACTCTCCTAAGGCTTGCTAAATTGTTTACTTCCAAAATTAAAACTGCAAGAAATTACCCAGTTACCAGAAGAATTTACAACAGGTCAAACTTGGTTGAAACAATTACCACGTTTCACTTTTTTTTTTTTTTTAATTGGGAATGGGGGCAGGAG
Organism: Taxidea taxus jeffersonii; assembly: GCA_003697995.1. Taxonomy (NCBI): domain Eukaryota; kingdom Metazoa; phylum Chordata; class Mammalia; order Carnivora; family Mustelidae; genus Taxidea; species Taxidea taxus. Next base: position 26,012 of record ML099487.1, on the reverse strand, counting down.
GAGGGTATCCTACCACCTCTTAAACTTGAGCATTTCTTTCTTCGAATGCTGACACATTTCTTATGCCTCAAAAATGGGTTTAGCCTATTAGCATTCCTTCCCCGAAGGCCAGCGGGGATGGTTTAGGAAGCTGGTATTCAAAAATCCCAAGTGTCTCTAAGTGGCAGCAGGTGCCGTTAACGCGGGGACTCAATCCATGGAGGAAAGGCAAGCCTTTCCTCGCTGACGGAGAGCTAGAAACTGCCCCTCCAACCCTCCCAGGAGGCTTGGAGCATCACTTGGCGGCAATCAGAGCAGGGGTAGGATTCGGTTTTATCTCGACTGTACCCGCTCTGCAGAGCGCCCCAGCGCGCATCAGATTCGAGATCACAGCTCCTCAGCGCTCCCGAACGCCAGTCAATGCACATCTTCCCCTCCGCATCCCCGAAAGTCTTGCTATTTCACTGCTTCTCCCAACTCGTCCCCCTCCAGCCCAGCGCCGGGTGAGTACGCGATGACCCGGGCCACAGGAACGCGGCTCCTCGCAGCATCTCTGGGCACTCATGAGGGGGTCCGGGCGTCGGGACCCCGGCCTGGGCATCGCACAACCCACCGAAAACTTCCCAGAGGCGCCAATTCTAAATTCGCCGGACCCGCCGCCGCTGCCACCGCCTCCTCCTCGCGCCCCTGGGCTCACTCCCCTCAGTCCGTCCGCAGCCCCCTCTCCCTCCCTTAGGGATCCCCCTACGTCCTGCGCTGCGGGGAAACGCCGCCAGGTGCCTCCCAGGCCCGGGGGGGCGCCAGTTGGACCTCCGCTCCCGCAGAGACCCCGTTCGGGCAACCGCCGCAGCCGCGCGCCGGTCACGCACACTCACCAGCCCGAGCCCGAGCGGCCATCTTTGCCCTCACCCCGGGACCCCCGCCCCCGGGTTCGGTGGGGGCCGCGGCGGTGGCGGCGGCGGTCCGGTTGAGCGGCTACGTCACTGGTGACGACGCCCCGCCCCGTGCCCCCCCCTCCCGCTCCGGGCCTTCCGAGTGTTGCGGGCGCAGCTCCACTCGGCAGCTGTCTACCGGCTGCGGGAGCAGGCCTGAGGCGCGGAAGGCACCCGGGCTTCCCGTCGGCGTCAAGGGATGCTTTTTCTGGCTCTGCGTAGACGGCAGCAGCTTCTTCCCAAGGCAGGCTTCGCACCTGTCCTCACCGTCGCGGCTTGGGACGGTACAGCCGCTGTTCAGCACTTTTCTGTAAGATGCAGAATATTCCACGGGCTTTGGTACTCTGCCACGGCATTTCTGCGACTCACACAGTGTCAGATTGTTTGGCAGAGAACCGCGCCAATTCCGTTATTTCCAAAATCAGCTCAAATTAACTGGCGTAGAAATTCTTCGAGAAAAAGTTTTCTTTCCGAGGTGCAACCTAGGTGTGAACTCCATGGGTTATCCCCGTTGAATTCGGTTTCCTGTCAGCAGTTGGGCAAGTAAGGTTCCAGAATGGGACACTTACTGAAAAATAAACTTAAAGGACAGGAAGAGACACCTCTGTTCAAAATGACATAACCTGAAGTTGTCAATTTACCAGAAATTGCCAATTTAAGATAATGAACTAGATACTGAAATACTGAAAAAGAAATGAAGAGAAAAAGAGAAGAAATGAGAGAAAAATCTGGAGAAGAGGAAAGTCAAACCTACAGGTACATGAGGATTATTAAAATTTATTGAGCTTTTATTATTTTTGAGCTTTTACTCTGTGCTCAGCTCTGAGCCATTTCTACCTCCACTACCCTGTGTAGAATATTGAAAATGAAAAAGGCACTGTCTTTCTAAGGAGAGGTAGAAGCAGCAAGACAAACGTACAAAATTAATAACACATCAGTGGAGGACATTATCTTGCAATATATAAGGCAAGCTATAAAGTTGTTCGTATCTTCTAGTCAACAACTACTTTGGGGAGTATCTTTCAATGGTATGACCCAGAGAATAAAAATGACCACACAAAGGTATTCATAGTATATTATCTAAACAACAGTTTGAAGGGAAATGGCTGACCATCTGGCGTATTAGACAAGGGAAATCTTATGTAGATGACCAAGTAGCAATGGTCTAATCAATTCACATTTGAAAAATATAAAATAATGTGCATGAAGATTCAACTGCGTAAAATGTAGTTATGCACATAAACATTATACATAAGGAATGAATTGTCATAATTTAATATTCCTTTCATTTTTTCCTCATAAGTGCATAATAGTTCTTTATAATTTAGTTCTGTTTCCTGTGCCTTCCTCCCATTCAGAACACAACCACTGTCTTGTAATCTTTCTCACTACCTTAATTTCTAAAATGCACTAAATGCATTACATGAGAGTATCTCTTAAGAGGAAGTATTTCATCTAAGTATTTCTAGCATACAGTATAGTTTTTCCTGTACTTCCTAGAAGGCAAAATATAAGTTCAAAACCCTTGTTCTTCTCTTTTAATGTAACGAAACACTTCTGGAAGGTCTTTGGCAAATATTAAGAGTCTGCCACTGTCAATCTAGTAATTTTACTTTTAGGAATACAAAAATCTTTTACCTGAGACTCAGGCAACTTAGAATGCTGTTCATCTCAGTATTTAGAGTAGTGAAAACCAGAAACAATCTAACTGTTCAGCACTATGGGAAAGATTAAGTATATCTGATATATTCACAGGACAGAATATTATATAGTCATCAAAAATTTTATTTTCAGGGGTGCCTGGCTGGCTAGTTGGTAAAGCATGCAACTTTTAATCTTGGAGTTGCAAGTTCAAGCCCCACATTCAGCACAGAGATTACTTTTTAAAAATCTTATTTAAAAAAATATTAAATGAAGGATACATAGGTGAAGCCAACTATAGGTGCCATTCCTATTCTTCTGAGAGTCCTTTATAAATTATCTTGTTGGAGTATATGACCCCTTCTCCCTCTTTTCAAGAGTTTTTAGAGTGGGACGAATACCAGACCCAAAACCAATCAATCTGTAGGAAGCTCTTCCAAAGCTCTCCTTGGGGGTCAGTGGAGCATGAGGCTCTTGATCTTGGGGTTGTGAATTCAACCCCCATGCTAGCTAGAAAGATTACTTAAAAACAAAATCTTTAAAAAATAGCTAGCTAAATAAATAAAAGCACTTGTCAATCTGTACAAGGTGAAAAGGGTTGAGGTTAATTGAATAATGATTTATAAAGGCATGTTGAGAAGGCAAACTAGACACCACGCAGCAAAAATATATACTGTTCAGGGGTGCTTGGGTGGCTCAGTGGGTTAAAGCCTCTGCCTTCGGCTCAGGTCATGATCTCAGGGTCCTGTGATCAAGCCCTGCATCGGGCTCTCTGCTTGGCAGGGAGCCTGCTTCCTCTTCTCCCTCTCTCTGCCTGCCTCTCTGCCTACTTGTGATCTGTCAAATAAATAAATAAAATCTTAAAAAAATATATATATATCTACTGTTCACATTGTACAACACTTGTTGTACATCAACATTTTAATAATTGTGGCAAGATTACAAGTGAATATTTAAAAAATATTTTATTTATTTATTTGACAGAAAGAGATCACAAATAGGCAGAGAGGCAGGCGGGGGGGGGGGGGAAGCAGGCTCTCCGCCGAGCAGAGAGCCCGATGCTGGTCCATCCCAGGACCCTGAGATCATGACCCAAGCCGAGCCGAAGGCAGAGGCTTCAACCCACTGAGCCACCCAGGTGCCCCACAAGTGAATTTTTTAAAGATACTATTTTTTAAGTGATCTCTCCACCCAATGAACTTAGAATCCCAAGGTCAAGAGTTGCATATTCCACTGACTGAGCGAGCCAGATGTCCTTCAAGTGATTTTTATTTTCTAAATTTTCTGCAATGATTGTAATTTTTAAAAAACGGTTTTAAAGAGTTAAATAGAATAAAGATCATCATTAGTAAAAAATTATAATCAGAAAATAAGTTGCATGTGGCCAAAGTGATAGCAGTAGTTCAAAGAATTTCCTGAGATCATAGATTTCAAGGAAAAGGTGGTACTTAAGCTGGGTTTTTTAAGGACTAAGGTGATTTGACTAAATGAAGAGAAGGTGAAATGGGAACACAACAAAACAAGGGCAGGCTGAAAAAGGCATAGGAGGAGGTACTGAGTAGATAGTTGTTCTCAATAAAAGGTCTTGAATACAAAGGTGTAAGCTAGGGAGAGGTGCTGGATGGGAAGGATGAGCTGGGGATAAGAAGTCATCTGGAGATTATTGTCAATTGTGTTAATAATTAAAGATAAGTAATGAGATAGATTGTAGCTTAGCCTATATATTGATTGCACTTACTATTCATTCAACTTTGAAAATTTCTTCAGCTACCATTTTATTCTGGGTCTTAACCTAGGCCTAAATTATGGTATGTCTCGCTTGTTTCCTGACACCCCTCCGGAACTTCTCTGGGGGTAATAGAGAGGTTTTTCTCATGTAATTTTCCTATTTGTTTTATACCCATCTCATGAAATCTACACTTTTTACTATAACAACAACAACAAAAGTCTTCTTCCCCTCACATGTCATCAAAAGTCTTCCCCAAACTTACCCATTATAGCCTCAAAATCAGTCTTTCCCCTTATCGGCCTTTGACTGCTAGGTCAGTCTCTTTACGGTCTTGCACACTTCGGGCACTTCCCACCTTTAAATCAGGGCAGATGTTTATCTCCTAAGTAGAAGGCCCTCCAACTTTCACTCCTGCAAATCATTACAATCAACTTCTTTCAGAGCTGGCCTAAGCTCTCACCTCCTGGAAATTGCTTTCCTAGTAACTAGGCTTTCAGATCCCCATCCCCCACCCCCCAATACATTATTATGCAGTCACAGCTTTTGTTCTGAGTTCCGTGACTGGTTCTCTCTTTGCATTGTAACCTCTTTGGGGACAAGGAATGTGCACTTGCTCTGCTTGGGTGTCCCTCTACAGCTCTTTGTACGGTGCTGGCCAAAAATTCTCTTAAAAATGCTTAATGAATTGATGGAACTAGACGCTCCCCCGCATAGTATGGGACTGTGGAAATGATGTGGAGGGGTTTCCCTTGTTTCCACAGTCCCCACACTGGGAGAAATGGTAATTTGCCCTTTTTCTAAGGTAAGTAGACAGTTTCCTAACAAGATAAAATTTTAATGATTCTGATACCTCAGTTCTGAGGCCCTGTCCAACTTGTGAAGTGGGTAGAACATAAACTTGTTCTTTCTTGGATCCTGAGAGTGTGAATGAATAAAGAAAGACAAAACCCTGCAAATTTTGTTTAACCTTACAGCTGCTTTTCAATCTTTGTGCTCATTTTTAGAATGTTCTATTCCAGTCTTTCATGAAAATGAAAAATATCTTAGGAATCCTAATTGTCAAAGAATTTAGGAGCTTGTTAACTTTGAGGAAACTACAAGAATTTTCAGTTTGTTAGACTAAATGTTCCTATCAATAATTTTAAAGTTATGAAAGGCTCACTTGACAAATATTTTTCGGACACCTATGTGCCTGGCTCCATGCTAAAGCTGGCTGACATGCCCATAACCTTCATTTCAATGGTAGAAAGCGATAAAGGGTTTGGAAGAAATAGGTAAAATACTACAGGACTCAGACCTAAAGTTTTATTAAGGTGTAGCAACACCCTGCAGTTGATTTTTTTTTAAATAGAGTGAACCACAGAACCTTAAATTTGAGGAAAATATACAAGAAAAAAGTTGAGAGAGTAATCTTAAAATAGAATGGCAGATGACAAGATATGGTCTTAGTAAATAAATATAGATAGAAGAAAGTGAGCAGAAAGAAATGGCTTTAGAATTAGCCTTTTTAATTCTTTTTAAAGTAGGCTCCATGCCCAGTCTGAGGCTTAAACTCACTACCTTGAGATGGCGAATCCCATGCTCTGCTGATTGAGCCAATCAGACACCTGTTTTAATTCTAAGAAAGAGAGAATGAGGGTGCTGACAGGTAGGGGGAGGCAAATGCAAGTTAAGAAGTAGAAGATACCAAAGCTGACTTAATTTTAAAGGTCTGTTAAGTGTTCACTTGGTGGCCTGTGAGGGTAACTTGTACCTTGGAAGTGAATTTCCAACAAACCCTCCTGGAAACTGAAACTGAGCCCAGAGTTTTGGCATTAGCAGTAGCAAAATTGTGAAGCTAGGTATTTTGTGTCTCCTTTTTTTTTTTCCTCCTTAAAGATTTTTATTTATTTGTCAGGGAGAGAGAGAGCATAAGCAGGGGGAGAGGCAGGCAGAGAGAGAAGCAGGCTCCATGCTGAACAAGGAGACCAATGCCAGACTCAGTCCCATGACCCCAGGATCCAGGCAGATGCTTAACTGACTGAGCCTTGCAGAAACCCTGGAGTGTGTGACTCTTGATCTCAGAGTTGTGAGTTTGAGCCTCACATTGGGTATAGAGATTACTTAAAAAGTCTTTTAATAAATAAATAAATAATAAAATAAAGATAAAATGAGATTTTAAGCATTGTGGAAATAAGTGGGATAGATATTTTCTTAAGCCTTGAGACCTTTCTAGGGATAACCTAAGGATGGGTGTGAGCATAATGATATAACATGTTTATCTAGTTATTATCACAATGTGTGACAGTTTTTCTAGTTCTTTAAACGTGTTGTATGTTTTACTTCTATCTCCTCTGTAAAGTTAGGAAAATAGTGTCTGTCCTGCTTTTCTTACAAGGATATTTTAAAGATCAAATGAACTTTTGCATTGTGTAAACCCTTCTGAAAGTGTAAAGAGAAAAAAGTATATGTATTTATCATTATTATTTCTCTCAGGATTATTGCTATCTTGTAAAGTTCTTTGAGGTCAGGAACTGAGCTTTGTTCATATTTATAATCCTTTAAATTGAGTTTCACTTCTGTACTAAAGAAATAGCTCATTGGAGGATAAATACTGTAGTAGTTAAAATTAGTTACAGTACTGTGAGAAACATGTTGAACAAAGTTTTAGCCTCCCTTTCTCATAGAAAGCAAAGAAAGGATCTGGAAAAGTATAGAGAGAAAGGGCAGGGGTTAGAGTTGAAATTTTAACTTATAAAGCTTTAGTAAACCATGCCAAGAAGATATTAAAAATACCTTTTTTTAAATGTTATTTATTTAACAGAGAGAGAGAGAGAGAGAGAGCGTGAGCCAGAGAGGAACACAGGCAGGGGGAGTGGGAGAGGGAGAAGGAAAGGGAGAAGCAGGCTTCCCATCCAACAGGGAGTCTGATTCGGGCCTCGATCCCAAGACCCTGGGATCATGACCTGAGCTGAAGGCAGAGGCTCAACGAATGCAGCACCCAGGCACTCCCTAAAAGTACCTTTCATGAAGGAAAGTACTGTTTCTTCTTTTCCTTCTTCTTCTTCTTTTTAATTAAGTTATCTGTATACCTGTGTGGGACTAGGACTCATGGCTCTGAGATCAAGAGTGGCTTCTTTTTCCAACTGAGCCAGTGATCTTTCATGAGGAAACATTATTGAGCTATCTAAATTTTATTTTATACTTTGTAAATGTTTTTAAGCCCATTTCTTAAAAAAAAGGGGGGGCGCCTGGGTGGCTCAGTTTGTTAAGTAACTGCCTTTGGCTCAAGTCATGATTCCGGGGTCCTGGGATCAAGCGTCTCATCAGGTTTCCTGCTCAGTGGAGAGTCTGCTTCTCACTCTCTCCATCCTTCCCCTGACTCATGCGCATACCCTCTCTTTCTCTCTATCTTTCAAATAAATAAAATGTATTTTAAAAAATAAGAAAAGTACAGGTGGTTAACCATAATTGCTTGTATAATTATTTACATCTTCCCAAACCATTTGGAAATTGAAATCCTTCAGTGTTGCAAGAAGCCAGAAAGCTGAATGTAAAGCAGCAATCAATGCAGCAAAGTACTACATCAATTAAAGGAAATCTCATACTGTAGTTTCAAGATATATGCATGCAATTAAAAAAAAAAGCAAACAATTCTGGGGCACTGGCTGTCTTAGTAGGTAGAGCATATGATTCTTGATTTGTAAATTTGAGCCCCACCTTGGGTGTAGGGATTACTTAAAAAAGAAAATCTTAAAAAAAAAAAAAAAAAAAAAAGAGCTAACAATTCTTCATGTGCAGGAGCTAGGATCACCTTGCTTTTCTCTGCCATCTTAAGGTGAGTTCCTTTCAGGCCAGAGGGCCCTTTTGGTGACATCATTGGTTCAGCCATCTATTGTATGTAAGCTTCTCCTTGTTCAGCTAACCAGAGAGGAACAAAATTCTAGAAAGCCACATTTCCAGAGAACATTCTTCAAGGGAAAGGAAGTTGTATGTAAGGCAGATAGTCTTCGTCTATTTCATTTTATCTCTGGTCCTAAAACTAGTGTTTATAGAACTAAGCACAACAGTATAACAGTTTAAGTGCTTTATACAGGTTTCTTAATTTCTAAACGAGATATATGGCTCCTGATCTTTAGAAAAACAATGAAGAATCAATCGATCAGTAGAAAACAAAAACTGACATAAAAGAGGTCTTCTTAGCAACAATGAGGTTTTCTTCTCTTCCCATGAATGTCTCAGGATCAATCACAGAAGGAAACTTGTATAACCTTACTACTTAACACTTATGGAATTGTTTCTTCTTTTCATGAAAATGAATGATAGTATTAAAGAACAACTTAAACATTTAACTTATTTGCTTATGCTTATAACATTTTACTGAATTAAGACAAAACTGGTTTAATATTGTCATCAGTTAATCACAAAATTAAGCTGGGCAAAAGAATTATAATTTGATGAGTTTCATTGTGAATAATTTTCTCCCTTTTTGTTTAATATTGATGTACCTGAAATGAAGATTAGGGTTATTCCTAAAAAAATGTCCTATAAAGTATGCGTTTGATGTGTTGGTATGATGGGATGCCAGGAAAAACCAAACTTCCTTGGCTCCATTATGAGGGTCAGAAATACCCATATTATTAACATAATTTAACAATTAAGGTTAAAATGCAAATCTGGGAGGAGATAATTTGTTCAGCTTCTATCAGTTTTTTTTCTAAGCAAGATCCACATCAAACATGGGGCCCGAAACCACAACCCCAAGATCAAGAGTTGCATGCTCCCTGACTGAGCTAGCTAGGCACTCCAAACTCTCATCAGTTTTACTGTCTTAATGCAAATCAGTGAATTAGATAAATGAATAGTGCTCTGAAGATAATGGGAAATAACTTTTTAAACTTGGGGAGTGACAGGGGAAAATGAGAAACACTCAGAGATATTATGCTGCCTCAGAGGTCTGATCAAGAGTGGAACAGCATCAGGGTACTCACTGGGTCTTTGGGGGAAATAGAGGGACTCTGAATGAACGAAAAACATTTTATCTTAAGATGAGTGCTAGTTAGGAAGTTTGAGAGATATTAAATATCTCTCAAAATGTTAAGAATTATTTCTTCATAGTCAACTCTGGGCCTAAGGCAAAAAAGAACCTTTTTTGCAAGTTGTTATTAACCTTCATGCATCTCAATTACTTTCTCTGAAAATCACAAAACTGACTCAGCAGAATTCACACTGTTGTTTTGAGGATTATGTGAATGCTATTGTAAACTGAGAAGTACTACATGAATTCAAAGTAAAACTTAAGTACAAAATGTGGAGGGGTGCATGGGTGGCTCAGTCAGTTAAGCAGCTGTTTTCATCTCAGGTCATGATTCCAGAATCCTGGGATGGAGCCCCATGTCAGGCTCCCTGCTCAGGAGGGAGTCGCTTCTCCCTCTGTCTTTCCCCCTGCTCATTCTCTCTCTCTCTCAAATAAATAAATATCTTTAAAATAACAAAAGGAACAAAGTATACCTTTAAAAAAAAGTGGATAATCTTTCTATATAATTTACAAATTCTTTTACTGACACCAGTAAAAATCAGAATTGCATTATTCCTTTTAGATGCTACTGTCACAGAGATGTGACAAAATTTTTAAATGATAATATTTCCCAGTAAATGTTAACTGCTGTTATTATTGTTGAATCATATCTTACTATGTAAGGTACTTGGTTGCTAAGCTTTTCTGCTTCTTCCATTTCTTTGTTCTCTTCCTTTTTACTGGCTCCTAAATCTCTGCTTTTAAACATGCAGTTTTCCACATCCTGAAAGAAATTGCCTGACTTATAGCTTCTTGTCTCAACCACTTGATTTCTCTTCTCCCTTATAACATCAAAAAGCTTGGATCAGTAGATCTCAGTGGCATAGAAATAGTTGCTATGAAACCATGTTTCATCACAATCACTAAAACTTCATTTTCCTTCAGTCTCCTATTTAGACATGTCTTGCCTCCCCCTGCCCACTTTACTTACAATTTCTTCCTTCCTCCCTTCCTTCCTCCCTTCCTTCCTTCCTTCCTTCCTTTCTTTTCTTACCATTTCTTAATTCATCATTAGTATTCTCTGTACCATTATAACCTCAATGATTTTATGTACTGTCAACCACTAATAGAACATTTTATGAGTTAGGGGCGCCTGGGTGGCTCAGTGGGTTGGGCCTCTGCCTTTGGCTCATGTTGTGATCTCAGGGTCCTGGGATCAAGCTCCCGTGGATCTGGCTCTCTGCTCAGTGGCCAGCCTGTCCCCCGCACCACCCCCACCTGCCTCTCTGCCTACTTGTGATCTCTCTCTCTGTCAAATAAAGAAATAAAATCTTTTTTAAATTTTTTAAAAAAGAACATTTTTATGAGTTAGAACCATGGCAACAAGACAATCTCAGTTATTATTTTTCTCAGTCCTAAAACTTTCTGTAAGTGAGAACTATAATGAAAAGCCTAGAAATAGAGGTCCTTCTCTGATTTAGAAAAATCATCATGACTCTATGATAGTGATTGGTGGATACAAACTGTTAAAAGCCCCTGGTTTATACCTGCAATCTCCATTTCATTTCATTTCTTTTTTCCTTAGTGACCTACAGTCACCTACTGCTTGGAAAATGTTCTCTGAAAACAAGCTCCCCACCAATTCCTTTCTTGTCAAATTCAATAGCTATTGATCTTCCTTTGCCCTTTGCTAAAGTTGATCACCCTTTTCTTCTTAAAATATACTCTTAGTTTTTATTCTAAAACCTATACATGATTCTGTATGCATCAGGACAGAATGAGAACAAAACAATGGCTGCTACTACTCTTGCTACTACTATTCCTGTTTTTACTTGGTAGTTAGCTTGTATTCACTGCTTACTACAATTCTCCCAGCTGTCCTAAGGAGGTCAGTATTATTATCTTCATTTTATTTTATTTTACTTTTAAGATGTTATTTATTTGTCAGAGAGAGAGAGAGCACAAGCAGGGGAAGCTGCAGGCAGAGGGAGAAGCAGAGAGCCCGATGCCCAACTGAGCCACCCAGGCATCCCGTTTCCCATATTATCTTCATTTTAGAGCTGTGGAGGAAACACACGCTCAGGATTTAACCCACTTGCTCAAATTCAGACATCAGAGTAGGATCTACTATGGGAGGTGTTAGATGTAGCAATGGAGAGGAAAAAATTATTTTGAAGATTTTATTTATTTGATGAGAGAGAAAGAGAGAGAGAGAGATCACAAGTAGGCAGAGAGGCAGGCAGAGAGAGAAAGGAGGAAGCAGGCTCCCTTGCTGAGCAGAGAGCCTGATTTGGGGCTCTATCCCAGGACCCTGAGACCATGACCTGAGCCGAAGGCAGAGGCTTAACCCACTGAGCCACCCAGGTGCCCCAGGAAGATATAATTTTTAAAGATTTTATTTATTTACATGAAAGAGAGAGAGACAGGGAGAGAAGGAACACAAGCAGGGGGAGCAGGAGAAGGAGAAGCAGGCTTCCCGCTGAGCAGAGAACCTGATGCAGGGCTCGATCCCAGGACCCCTGGATCATGACCTGAGTGGAAGGCAGACGTTTAACCGACTGAGCCACCCAGGCACCACAGAAAACCTTTTCTTAACTGGATCACAGCCTGCTCTGTTCCCAGTATTTAGAGTAAGTAGAGCTTATTTGTTTTATTCCATTTATTTATAGTTTGAGGGAGTACTGTACTTCATTTGTGAAGATGGTGTTTTAAGTAGTTTTTTGCCCAGGCCATTCATCCACAGTTTTATCAAGTGCCCTTTGAACTCAGTTTTCACCACAATGAGAGAAGTTGGATACATAGCAAGTTGTGACAGGCTATTTTTTTCCCCTTCTTTTCAGGTGAACTGACTCCTTTAGGAATGGAAATGTAACTTTCGAGTCACTTCATCTAGGCAGTGTTCTAACCACATACTCTAACTTGTATAGTTACCAGAATTTGATGGATGACAACATAGATTTTAAACTAAGCTATATAGTATAATTTGTTCAACTTCTGGCTGAGTAGATTTTATTGAAGCCTTTGTAGTAATACAGTAGGATTTAGATACGTTAGTTACGTACATATTTTGTTTTCTCAAGTAAATGCATAACAGTATAAACTAGCTAAAAGATTTCCTTAATTATTTTTTTGGCATGTCAGTGTTAATAATTGGGACTTGAGTGTTTTAGATTTCATATGAAATTAGTGGTTCAGATACAACAATAAATGGTTTTCATGGTTGTTGTCTTTGATTAATGTAATATTAAACCTCTTGAGTATATTACACCGCTACTTTTGTTATTCAACTGACAGATTTGAAAAATAATAAAGACAGAGTATCTGTCTTACAAATACATTAAATGTATGTATAGTCTTTGATTTTGTCAGTTAAGAGATACTCTTACCTTTTTCAGAGGCATTGGGCTTTTTTTTTTAAGACTTTAAAAAAAATTATTTATTTTTTTAAATTATATTTTGTTAAATTTTTTTTATTTATTTGACAGAGATCACAAGCAGGCAGAGAGGCAGGAAGAGAGAGAGGAGGAAGCAGGCTCCCTGCTGCTGCACCCCTTGGCTTTCTTCTTTTAGCAGATTTTGTCACTAAATCTACCAACATACTTTCAATAACTTGATTAACAAATTTGATGGAGGGAGGAGAGGATTATGAGTTATCTCAAAGATATATTAAGGACCTCATTTATAGGGGCATGTGGGTGGCTCAGTCAGTTAAACATCTGCCTTTGGCTCAGGTCATGATCCCAGGGTCCTGGGATAGAGCCCTGCATCAGGCTCCCTGCTCAGCAGGAAGCCTGCTTCTCCTTCTCCCACTCCCCCTGCGTGTGTTCTCTCTCTTGCTGTCTCACTCTCTCTGTCAAATAAATAAACCTTGGGGAAAAAAAGGACCTCATTTCTATATATATATAGACTGGGAAAAGGAGGAGTTATATGTTAGTTATAAAGCCTTTCATTGCAGAACAATTTATACCTCAAAAGATTTCACATACATTATATTTCTTCATCCTTCTCAATGCATAGCTTAGGAAATTAAGGTATTAAATGACTTGCTTGAAGCCACACAGAATTCATCAGACCTGGAATTAGAAAACAGTTCTTCGAGGGGGAGGAGTCAAGATGGCGGAGAAGTAGCAGGCTGAGACGGCATCAGGCAGGAGGAGATCAGCTAGATAGCCTATCAAACCATTCTGAACACCTGCGAATCCAACAGGAGATCGAAGAGAAGAACAACAATTCTAGAAACAGAAAATGGACCACTTTCTAAAAGGTAGGACCAGCGGAGAAGTGAATCCAACGCGATGGGAAGATAGACCACAAGGGGAGGGGCCGGCTCCTGGCAAGCGACGGAACAACAGAGCACAAAATCAGGACTTTTAAAAGTCTGCTCCATGGAGGGACATCGCTCCAGAGGCTAAACTGGGGTGAAGACCTCACGGGGACAGCGTGGACTCAGGTCCCGCAGGGTCACAGAAGGATCGGGGGTGCGTGAGTGTCGCAGAGCTCACAGGTATTAGAGCGGGGAAGCCGGCTGCACAGACAGAGCCGAGGAGTGAGCTGTCAACTAGGGGTTTCCTAGAGCCGTGGTCTGTGACATGGGCTGGTGCTCTGTGCGATGGATCCCCACAAGATCAGGGGAGACTCCGACCCGGGAGAGCTCAGGGATCTATGGGGTTCGGAGACTCCAGGTGGGACTCTGCCAGAGACAGAGACTCTTGGTCACAGGCTGGGTGACCTCGGAGCACAGCCAGAGGCCAGTGAGACGGGACTGATTATCCACGATTTTCTCCAAGCTCAGCTGGAGGCTGGGGAGACGGGAGTGATTAAGCGCTTTTCTCTGAAGGCGCACTGAAGACTGGGGCCCCTAGCTCTGGGCTCCTCCGAACCAGAGATTGGGAGACCGCCATTTTCATTCCGTCCTCCGGAACTCTACGGAAAGCAGTCAGGGAACAAAAGCTCCTGAAGCGAACCTGAGAGGATTACTTAGCCCGGCCCCTGGTAAGGGCGGTGCAATTCTACCTCGGGCAGAGACACTTGAAAATCACTACAACAGGCCCCTCCCCCAGAAGATCAACAAGAAATCCAGCCAAGACCAAGTTCACTTAACAAGGAGAACAGCGGATCCTTATCTGGACAAAATGACAAGGCAGAAAAACTCACCACAAAAAAAAGAACAGGAGGCAGTACCGAAGGCTAGGGACCTAATCAATACAGACATTGGTAATATGTCAGATCTGGAATTCAGGACGATTCTCAAGGTTCTAGCCGGGCTCGAAAAAGGCATGGAAGATATTAGAGAAACCCTTTAAGGAGAAATAAAAGCCCTTTCTGGAGAAATAAAAGAACTAAAATCTAATCAAGTTGAAATTAAAAAAGCTATTAATGAGGTGCAATCAAAATTGGTGGCTCTAGTGCTAGGATAAATGAGGCAGAAGAAAGAATTAGTGATATAGAAGACCAAAGGACAGAGAATAAAGAAGCTGAGCAAAAGAGAGACAAACCACTACTGGATCACGAGGGGAGAATTCGAGAGATAAGTGATACCATAAGACAAAACAACATTAGAATAATTGGGATTCGAGAAGAAGAAGAAAGAGAAATAGGAGCAGAAGGTATACTGGAGAGGATTATTGTAGAGAATTTCCCTAATATAGCAAAGGGAACAAGCATCAAAATCCAGGAGGTGCAGAGAACTCCCCTCAAAATCAATAGGAATAGGTCCACACCCTGTCATCTAATAGGAAAATATACAAGTTTTAGCGACAAAGAGAAAATCCTGAAAGCAGCACGGGACAAGAAGTCTGTAACATACAATGATAAAAATATTAGATTGGCAGCAGACTTATCCACAGAGACCTGACAGGCCAGAAAGAACTGGCATGATATATTCAGAGCACTAAACGAGAAAAACATGCAGCCAAGAATACTTTATCCAGCTAGGTTATCATTGAAAATAGAAGGAGAGATAAAAAGCTTCCAGGACAAACAAAAACTGAAAGAATTTTCAAACACCAAACCAGCTCTACAGGAAATATTGAAAGGGGTCCTCTAAGCAAAGAGAGACCCTAAAAGTATTATCAGAAAGGAACAGAGACAATATACG
>ML099486.1:451-10591 GCA_003697995.1 Taxidea taxus jeffersonii | reverse complement strand
TGGACAAATGTATTATATGTATCCCTTATCACAGTATATAGAGTATTTTCACCAAGAAATCCTTTGTGTTTCACCTGTTCATCCCTTCCCTCACCCTCAACCCCTGGCAACATTATCTTTCCCCAGCCTCTCTGGTTTTGCCTTTTTCAAAATACTACATGGATGGAATGCAAGATGTAGTCTTTTCAGATTTACTTCTTTCACTTAATATGCATTTAAGTTTCTTCCATGTCTTTTCATGGCTTGGTAGTTTCTGTATCATGGCTTTTCCATTTGTCTACTGTAGGACTCAGTAGGCTGAGCCCAAGTTTTGGCAGTTAGAAGTAAAGCCGCTACAAGCACTGTGTGCATATTTTTGCAGACATAAGTAACTCCTTTGGGTAAATACCAAGGAGCATTATTGGCATGATTGGTATGTACCAGTATGTTTAATCTTAGAAGAAATACTAAGGAGCATTATTGGCATGATTGGTGTGTACCAGTATGTTTAATCTTAGAAGAAACCACCAAACTGTCTTCTGAAGTGGCTGTACCACTTTGCATTCCTGCTAGTAATGTATGAGAGTTCCTGTTGCTCCAGTTCCGTCCTGACCAGCATTCGGTGTCAGTGTTCCAGTTTGGGACATTCTCAAAGATGTGTAGGGGTATCTCATTTTAATTTGGGTTTCTTTGATGATGTAATGATGTGGCACATCTCTTCATTTGCTTATTGCCATCTGTATATCTTCTTTGGTGAGGTTTATGGCCCACCATAGGGGCCATATTTAGGTCCCTATGGCCTAAATAGGTCTATGGCCCATTTCTTTGGTTGGGTTTGCTCATTGGATTTTAAGAATTCTTGGTATATTTTGAATATAGTCCTTTATCAGATGTGTCTTTTGCAAGTATTTTCTTCACTGTGGTTGGTTTGTTTTCTCTTTCACTCATTCTCTGATAACTATTTTTAATCCATGTATGTCTTTATTTAGTTCTTTTAAAAAAAGATTTTATTTATTTATTCATCAGAGAGAGAGAGAGTGCACACAAGCAGGCAGAGTGGCAGGCAGAGGCGGAAAGAGAAGCAGGCTCCCTGCCGAGCAAGGAGCCCAATGTGGGACTTGATCCCAGGACCTTGGGATCATGACCTGAGCTGAAGGCGTCGGCTTAACTGACTGAGCCACCCAGGCATCCCAGTCTTTATATTTAAAGTGAGGTCTTGTTTTTTGATCCATCTGACAATCTGTGTGATAATTGGTGCATTTAGACAATTGGCATTTACAGTGGTTGTTGACATAGCTGGATTAATATCTACCAGATTTGTTATTTTTCTAATTGTTGCCCTTGCTCTTTGTTTACGATTTTGCTTTCCTGTTTTTGCCTTGCACTTTTTTTCTGCCTTTCAGTGGGTTTTAATTGAGCATTATATATGATTATATTTTCTCTCCTTTCCTAGCGTATCAGTTACACTTTATAAAGCAACCCTTTTTTAATTGTTGCTCTAGTGTTTGTGATACATATTTACTACTATTCCAAGTCCACTTTCAAATAACACTATGTCCTTCATGGATAGTGTTGAGTACCTTATAATAACAAAATCTTCATTCTTCCCTTCCAGTTCCTCATGTCATTGCAGTCATTCATTTCACTTATACATAAGCATATAGTCAAATATACATGGTCAAATACAGTGTTGCTGTTCTTTTGGACAAACTTATCTGTTAGATCAATAAGAAAAGAGTTTTGTTTTAAAATACCTTCACTTATTCCTTTGATAATGTTTCTCTGTGTAAATTAAGTTTCTGACTTGTATCATTTTCTTCTTACCTAAAGAACTTAACATGACAGTTCTACTGGCGACAAATTCCCTCCATTTTTGTTTGAGAGTCTATTTCTCCCTCACTTTTGAAAGATAATTTTGCAGAGTGCAGAAATTTAGGCTGGCAGGTTTTTCTCCCTCGACATTTTAAGTACTGTACTCTTCTTGCTTACGTGGTTCTGAGAAGTCAGATTTAAACTCTTATCTTTGTTCCTGCATAAGGTGTTTCTTTCTCCTCTGGCTTCTTTCAGGACTTTTTCATCTTTGATTTTCTGTAATTTGAAAATGATAGATAAAAGATACAGGGTTTGGGGCATTTATCCTGCTTGGTGTTACCTGCTTCTGGATATGTGGTTTGGTATCTGCCATTATGTTTCAAATGTTTCTGTTTCTCTTCTTTGTTATTCCCATTATGTGTACGTTACACCTTTTGTTGTTGTCCCACAGTTCTTGGATATTTTTCTATCTGGGTTTTTGTCCCTCCCTACCCCAGTACTTTTTCCCCTCCTCTTTTGCTTTTTAAGTTTGCAAGGTTTCTGTTGTGATCTCCTCACACTCAAGAGATTCTTTCCTTAGCCACGTCCAGTCTGTTAATTAGCCCACCAAAGGCATTCTTCATTTGTCACAATTTTTTTTAATCTCTAGCATTTCCTTTTGATTTTCTTAAGAATTCATCTCTGCTAACATTGCCTATCTGCTCTTTTCTATTGTCTTCCTTATCCAATAGAGCCCTTAACATATTATAGTCGTTCTAAATTCCCAGTCTAATAATTCTATCATTTCTGCCATGTCTGACTCTGGTTCTAATGCTTGCTCTCTCCTCAAACTGGTTTTTGCCATGTATGTATTTTTTATTTATCGATTTATCTGCTTATCTAAATATTTATGTTTATTAAGTTGGCTCTAAGCCCAAAATGGGGCTTAAACTCTTGATCCTGAGATCATGAGTTACATGTTTACTGGCTGAGCGAGCCAGACACCCCTGTTTTTTGCCTTTTAGTATGTCTTGTCTTTTTTAAAAATTTCTGGACATGGTGTATAAAAGGAACTGCTACAAATAGGTCTTCAGTAATGTCATGTTAAGGTGTCAGAGTAGGGGAAGCATCTTATACTCTTGTGATTAGGTCTTGGTCTTTTAGTGAGACTTAGGCCTCTGGACTATAAACTTCACATGTGCTTCTTAATTTTTTCTCCCCCTTCAGTGGACTAGGATGACTAAAGTGGGCTGCCTGCCAGTCAGTTAGGCTCTGATAAAACCCTTTTTTAAGTTAGGGCCTGGTTACTTTTTTGAGAGCAGACCTTGCTAAAAACACGGTGCTCTGGAATATTTCAAAGTGGTTTCTTTTCCTCTTCCTCTGCCAGATGCATGAGATTTTTCTCCAATATTTACTGTGAGAAGCTGGTAGAAGTAAAACAAAAGTGTGAGGGCTGTTGAAGCTTTTAACTGGGTTGTCCATACTGAGCCGCTAACAGTTCCTCAATTACAGTTCAAGTGTCCCTACTCTGGCACTGGTTCCTACAGAGATTTCTGTTTCCACAGGTTGTGATTCTCTGTATTCACCTGTTGGGCTCCAAGTTGGGGGGCACGAGTTTGTCCCATGATATTTCTCTTACAGACCTAAAAATAGTTGATTTTTCAGTGTGTTCAGTTTTTGACTTATCAGGACAGAGTGGCAGCTTCCAAGCTTCTTACATGCATGCTGGACCAGAAACCGGATGTCCTGGATCAAACTTCCTTATATGTAGATGTTCTGATTCTTGGTATGGAGGTGAGTGACTTCTGATTTGTCATTAGATACAAGTGCTTATGCTTCCTGGTGGTATGTTGGATGTTTCAACGTTGTAAATATTAAGTAATATTTTTTTAAAGATTTTATTTATTTGACAGACAGAGATCACAAGTAGGCAGAGAGAGAGAGAGAGAGAGAGAGAAGGAAGCAGGCTCCCTGCTGAGCAGAGCCCGATGTGGGGCACGATCCCAGGACCCTGGGATCATGACCCGAGCCAAAGGCAGAGCTTTAACCCACTGAGGCACCCAGGTGCCCCAATATTAACTAATATTTACCAACTTCGGTAGAGTATATATGAGAACTTAGATTGACTTATAAAGAACAAATGGTTGGTATATCTGACAAGTACATTATCTGAAGATCTGGTTTAGGGGGAAATTATTGAAATAGTTCTAGAGTCTGGTTACCTATTCAGAAGGTTGAATTCTGAGAAAGTGACTAGAGATAATCTACTACCAGCCTTTTCCTAAGGATCAGTAGAGTTAGTGTTAGTATAGTATTGATGTGCAAAAAACTCTTCCCAAATGACATTTATTTATATTACCGCTTTGGTATTTTTAGGAAAATGGTAGGAATGAAATAATAGTCTTTGTGTGTGTGTGTGTGTGTGTGTGTGTGTTTATTTTTTTTTTAAGATTTTATTTATTTGACAGACAGAGATCACAAGTAGGCAGAGAGGCAGGCAGAGAGAGAGGGAGAAGCAGGCTCCTTGCCGAGCAGAGAGCCCGATGTGGGGCTCAATCCCAGGACCCTGGGATTATGACCTGAGCCGAAGGCAGAGGCTTTAACCCACTGAGCCACCCAGGCGCCCCTGAAATAATAGTCTTAATTTATAATCTCATTAAGGCAATCTAGGTATTTTACTTTAAAGGCAACATTAATATAAACATGGAATTGACCAGGACTTGGTTCTAAAATTTACTCCTGAGAATTGGTTAAACCCAGCATATTTTTGATTTGGTAAATTTCTCCTTCTAGCATATACGCCCTAATATTGTATTCATTGTACCTAACTTAAAGGAAGTTACTGCTACTGGAAGGTTACGTGGTTGCCTTTGTTTCTTACTATTTTACTAATCTCCCTTTATCCCTGTTTCCACAAACCACATAAAAAGGTTAAGTGGGTATATTCTAGCAACAAAAATTCTGAAAAAAGCAAAAGTAATAATCTGGACTCAGGTAAAGAATAATTAAGGCAGGGGCACCTGGGTGGCTTAAGAAGAAGGCAGCTATACTAGTTAGTGAGTAGACACTAATGAGGTCCTTTGTGTTTGAGTCAGGTGTCTTCCTGACCTTGTCAGGAATTTCTGCATTGTTCTTTTTTTTTTTTTTCCCTAAGATTTATTTATTTATTTGACAGGCAGAGATCACAAGTAGGCAAAGAGGCAGGCAGAGAGAGGAAGGGAAGCAGGCTCCCTGCCCAGCAGAGAGCCCGATGTGGGGCTCGATCCCAGGACCCTGAGATCATGACCTGAGCTGAAGGCAGAGGCTTTAACCCACTGAGCCACCTAGGCGCCCCTTCCGCATTGTTCTTACGGTATATGTTCAATTATACTGGGCATTTAAATGTTCAGTGCTGTCTGTGGGGACTTAGCACTGCCATCTGCAGGCAGGGAGTTAGTTTTCAGGAACTGACCAATTCGTTGGTGTCAGTGGCTCTTTTTTTAGGCTGGGTTGAGTGCCATTCAAGTAATAGAGATGTATATAGCACAGACTGGGCAAGATTTGTCTCCTGCCTAGCCTTGAAGAGGTGAGGAATGATTTTTAAAAGGGGTTGGGGGAAGGGTTGCCTAACAAAAAGGCAATGTAGTTTTTAAAGTGGGCTCCAAAGGTATACAAATGGCAATAAGCACATGAAAAGATGCTCAACATAGGGGTGCCTGGGTGGCTCAGTCCATTAAGCATCTTCCTTTGGCTTAGGGCATGATCCCAAGGTCCTGGAATCCAGTCCCTTGTCAGGCTCAGCAGAGAGCCTGCTTCTCCCTCTCCTGGCCAGTTTGTGCTCTCTCACTATCTCCGTCTCTCTCTCTCTCTCAAAAAAATAAAATCTTAGAAAAGATGCTCAACATCAGGTAAATGCAAATCAAAACCGCAAGATGCCACTTTACACTAGGATAGTTGTAATAAAAAACGTAATAACAGGTGTTAGGATATGGAGAAATTGGAACCCCATACATTGCTGGTAGGAATGCAAAATTGTGCAACTACTTTGGGTAACAGTCTGGCAGTTCCTCAAAAGGTTAAATATTTTCCATATGACCCAGCAATTCCATTCCTAGATACATACCCAAGAGAAATGAAAACACATACTCCAAAACTTGTACATGAATATACAGCATTATCCAGAGGGGCCAAAAAGTGGAAGTAATCCAAATGTCTCTATCCACTGATAAATGGATAAATAAAATACGGTGTGTCCTTACAATGGAATATTATCATAAAAAGGAATGAAGTACTGATAATACTACAACAATGGAAGAACCTTAGAAACATACTAAGTTAAATAAGCTGGCCACAAAAGGCTATATAAGTATATGATTCCATTTGTATGAAATGTCCAGAATAGGCAAATCCATGGAAGCAAAAAGTAGGTAAGTGGTTTTGAAGAGCTGAGAGGAAGGGGGAATGGAGTGACTGGTAATGAGTATGGAGTTTATTTCTGATGCCAGGTTTTGACAATTGATTTCATGTGCAGTTAACAGAAACCCTTAAAGAGGAAAAAAAATAGATCAATTTTGGATTGAAGAACCAAAGCATTGTGGGATTCTTTCATTTAGGATGCAGAGAAATGACACAAGCTAGGCTGCAAAAAGGCAGATTTTTTTAAGTATCTAGTAAAATGACATGAAAGAGGTAATATAATTCAAATATTTAGAATACTTAAAAATTCTACAGCTTCAGCAGAAATATTTATCTTTGGTTTGAGCTATTCAAACACTAAACCCAGTTTTTCTGAGACCAGCTTTATTTCTAAATGCTTTTATCCCTGGATACACCATTTCTCCAAACTATTCCACAGAGGAAATAAAGATTATATGTAATACTCTTAAAAGTGGGTATATTGGGACACCAGGGTAGCTCAGTCGGTTAAGCTGCTGCCTTTGGCTCAGGTCCTGATCTCAGGGTCCTGGCAGTGAGTCCTGCATCAGGCTCCTTGCTCAGCAGGGAGCCTGCTCCCTCTGCCTGCTCTGCCTGATGTGTCCCCTGCTTGTGCTCTCTCTGACAAATACAATCTTAAAAAAAAATCCCCAAACCTGGATATATTGTTTGTCCAATATAAGAACACCAAATTGAAGCCTATCCAATTCCCTACCAAACCGTTTTCAATTTCAAGAAAATAAATGAGATGAAACAAAAAATGCATACTGGGAATACTTCAAATACGGTAAGATGAACATCAACAATCCAGGATAAAACCGTTAAAAGTCAGTTCCTGGGCAAAATGGATTGCATTATATAAACCCTTTGACAGGGGCACCTGGGTGGCTTAGTGGGTTAAAGCCTCTGCTTTCAGCTCAGGTCATGATCCCAGGATCCTGTGATCGGGTCCCTCGTCGGGCTCTCTGCTCGGCGGGGAGCCTGCTTCCCTTCCTCTCTCTCTGCCTGCCTGTCTGCCTACTTGTGATCTCCGTCTGTCAAATAAATAAATAAATAACCTTAAAAAAAAAATAAACCCTTTGACATACAATCAAAACAAAATGGACAGAAGATGGAGATGATGAATGATTGGTTTTAGTGGTTTTTCAAGGAAACTGAAGATTATGAGTAAAAGCCTAACACTGACAATACAAACATGGATTTTAACATCTGAGTTTGTTATAGGAGCATGAATCCAGCTGGTAGGTGCTAGTTATGTTGAAGGTGGTATCAGCCAGCTGTACTGAATGCCTAAATACTAACATACTAAAAATACTAAAGGCTTAGTATTTTTAAGGTCTACAATTTAAGATTAATTTATCATTTATATGTAAAGTGTTAATTTTAGCATCTGGCTTCAGTATTATTCATTACACTATGGAGATGGCCAACTTGCAAAGTAATTTTGTTCCATATTATAATTTTTAATGTATTAGCGTGATGTTTTAAAAGATGTATTATTAAAGCTTATCTTGAATTTAAGGTTGTCTTTTCAAAACCTAAGTTTTTTAATGAGCAGAGTTTTGTCTTTTTGATGATTACTAAGCATTATAACATTATAACAGCCATTTGAGTTTCTCAGGAATTAGTATTTAGGCATTCTTGCTATCTGCTGCTCTGTACCTAAAATGGGATTTAAAAAGTGTCAGGTAATAGTGGAGCATGGCTAAACCACTTAAAAACCAATGTTAGAGGGCACCTGGGTGGCTCAGTGGGTTAAGCCGCTGCCTTCGGCTCAGGTCATGATCTCGGGGTCCTGGGATCGAGTCCCGCATCGGGCTCTCTGCTCGGCGGGGAGCCTGCTTCCCCCTCTCTCTCTCTGTCTGCCTCTCTGCCTCTATCTGTCTCTCTCTATCTGATCTCTCTATCTGTCAAATGAATAAATAAAATATTAAAAAAAAAAAAACCAATGTTAGAGTGTAGGGATAGAAGGCACATACCTCAGTATTATCAAAGCCATCTATGAAAAACCCATGGCAAGTATCATTCTCAATGGAGAAAAACTGAGAGCTTTTCCGTTAAGGTCAGGAACACGGCAGGGATGTCCGCTATCACCACTGCTATTCAACATAGTACTAGAAGTCCTAGCCTCAGCAATCAGACAACAAAAAGAAATTAAAGGCATCCAAATCGGCAAAGAAGTCAAACTATCGCTCTTTGCAGATGATATGATACTATATGTGGAAAACCCAAAAGGCTCCACTCCAAAACTGCTAGAGCTTGTACAGGAATTCAGTAAAGTGTCAGGATATAAAATCAATGCACAGAAATCAGTTGCATTTCTTTACACCAACAAGACAGAAGAAAGAGAAATTAAGGAGTCAATCCCATTTACAATTACACCCAAAACCATAAGATACCTAGGAATAAACCTAACCAAAGAGGCAAAGAATCTATACTCAGAGAACTATAAAGTACTCATGAAAGAAATTGAGGAGGACACAAAGAAATGGAAAAATGTTCCATGCTCATGGGTTGGAAGAATAAATATTGTGAAAATGTCTATGCTACCTAAAGCTATCTACACATTTAATGCAATGCCTATCAAAATCCCATCCAATTTTTTCGAAGAAATGGAACAAATAATCCTAAAATTTATATGGAACCAGAAAAGACCTCGAATAGCCAAAGGAATATTGAAAAAGAAAGCCAAAGTTGGTGGCATCACAATTCCAGACTTCAAGCTCTACTACAAAGCTGTCATCATTAAGACAGTATGGTACTGGCACAAAAACAGACACATAGATCAATGGAACAGAATAGAGAGCCCAGAAATAGACTCTCAACTCTATGGTCAACTAATATTCGATAAAGCAGGAAAGAAAATCCAATGGAAAAAAAGACAGCCTCTTCAACAAATGGTGTTGGGAAAATTGGACAGCCACATGCAGAAAAATGAAATTGGACCATTTCCTTACACCACACACGAAAATAGACTCAAAATGGATGAAGGACCTCAACGTGAGAAAGGAATCCATCAAAATCCTTGAGGAGAACACAGGCAGCAACCTCTTCGACCTCAGCCGTAGCAACTTCTTCCTAGGAACAATGCCAAAGGCAAGGGAAGCAAGGGCAAAAATGAACTATTGGGACTTCATCAAGATCAAAAGCTTTTGCACAGCAAAGGAAACAGTCAACAAAACCAAAAGACAACTGACAGAATGGGAGAAGATATTTGCAAACGACATATCAGATAAAGGGCTAGTATCCAAAATCTACAAAGAGCTTAGCAAACTCAACACCCAAAGAACAAATAATCCAATCAAGAAATGGGCAGAGGACATGAACATTTCTGCAAAGAAGACATCCAGATGGCCAACAGACACATGAAAAAGTGCTCCACATCCCTGGGCATCAGGGAAATACAAATCAAAACCACAATGAGATACCACCTCACACCAGTCAGAATGGCTAAAATGAACAAGTCAGGAAATGACAGATGCTGGCGAGGATGTGGAGAAAGGGGAACCCTCCTACAGTGTTGGTGGGAATGCAAGCTGGTGCAACCACTCTGGAAAACAGCATGGAGGTTCCTCAAAAAATTGAAAATAGAGCTACCTTATGACCCAGTAATTGCACTACTGGGTATTTACCCTAAAGATACAAACGTAGTGATCCGAAGGGGCACGTGTACCCGAATGTTTATAGCAGCAATGTCCACAATAGCCAAATTATGGAAAGAACCTAGATGTCCATCAACAGATGAATGGATAAAGAAGAGGTGGTATATATATACAATGGAATACTATGCAGCCATCAAAAGAAATGAAATCTTACCATTTGCGACGACATGGATGGAACTAGAGCGTATTATGCTTAGTGAAATAAGTCAACTGGAGAAAGACAACTATCACATGATCTCCCTGATATAAGGAAGTGGAGATGCAACGGGGGTGGGAGTTAAGGTGGTAGGAAAAG
>ML099485.1:31288-49625 GCA_003697995.1 Taxidea taxus jeffersonii | reverse complement strand
TGCCTTCAGCTCGAGTCATGATCTCAGGGTCCTGGGATAGAGCCCCGCATCCGGCTATCTGCTCAGCAGGGAGCCTGCTTCCCCCTTTCTCTCTGCCTGCCTCTCTGTCTACTTGTGATCTCTTAAAAAAAAAAAAGTATGTCCATAAAGTCTTTGACACAGATTTTGCATGTGGGAGAAAGAAATAATTTGTGGCCAGAGGACAAATTGTAGTGGCTTTAAAGACACACCCACAAATTCTTTGATACCAGTCCTCTCAAAAGATGGAACGAAATTCCTCTCCCCTTGACTGTGTAATGTACTTAGTGACTCTCCTCTAATGAATTAAATACCGCCGAAATGATAGATGTCGCTTTCAAGGTTAGGCTATAAAAAGACTGCAACTTCCATCTGGGGAGATCACTCAGTCTCTCCCACTCTCTCCTGGATCACTCTGCGGGAGAAGCCAGCTTCCACATGCTAAGGCAGCCTGGTGGAAAGGCCCGAGCGGTGAAAAACAGCCTGCTAAAAATGCTCTGAGTGAGCTTGGAAGCAGAGCTTTCCCTAGCCAAGTCTCAGATGACTGCAGCCTGGAAAAACACCTTGACTGTAGCCCCATGAGAGCTCCTGACCCAGAACGACTCAACTAAACTGTTCCTGGGCTTCTGACCTGTAGAAACTGTGAGTTTGTCATTTCAAGCTGTTAAGTTCTGGGGTAATTTGTGATGCAGAAATAGATAATACAATTGGCTTGGAGGGAAGACAGACTGGAGAAGACAGAGAAATAAGTAAGAGTTGGCATTAGGCAAGGCAACAGACAATGAAAATGTAAATCAAAGCAGTAAGAACAGTGATGATGAATAGGAAAGAAAGGATCTGTGCCCAGGGCCTGACAGAAATTTAATTAACAGCTTTTGTAGGCTGATTAAATTGAGGGGTAGGGGGCGCCTGGGTGGCTCAGTGGGTTAAAGCTGCTGCCTTCGGCTCGGGGTCATGATCCCAGGGTCCTGGGATCGAGCCCCGCGTCGCGTCGGGCTCTCTGCTCTGTGGACAGCCTGCTTCCTCCTCCTCTCTCTCTGCCTCTCTGCCTACTTGTGATCTCTGTCTATCAAATGAATGAATAAAATCTTTAGAAAAAAAAAAAATTGAGGGGTAGTACTGAGGGAGAGACAGATGTTATAAGGCTCTTTCCATGTCCAGTTAAGATGACCACGGAGATGGTAATGTCATTAATGAAAAAGGCAGCAAAGGAAAGGAAGCACATGAAGGGGGTATGGTGAGTTGATTGTGTGTTGCCATGACTGCGTGTATTTTGGTTTTAAGCGTGTTGACGCTCATATACTAGCTGACATCTACAGAGATATCCAAAAAGCTATGGCAAAATCATACCCTGCACACTAAGGTGTGCACACTTGGGGCACAGGTGATTCAGATTACAGACCGAGAGTGAACATTAACAGAGATGGGGCAAAATGACCCACATTTTGAGTAACACTCTAAAGTACCTTCCAGACTCAATTCTGTCATTGCCTGAAAATAAACAAAAGTTGTTCACAATATAATAAGGGTTCAGGGGTCCAATGCTAAGAAATTTGGAAGTCAAAAGACTGAGATGGGTGGAATTAATGTGTAGAAGAGGATACTTTGCCACTGGGATCATCAGGGCTAGAAAAATGCTTCCTATATGTACATCAACAGGGTTTTCTTTTAAATACTTGTGTGTGATACAGGATGTGAGGAAAATAAAAAGGAAATGCTTCAGGACATCTAGGCCCACTCCTAACAAGGTAATGGTATAAATAAATGATTTAACAATAATATAAGCAAGAAGCCAGGACTCTGAGAGTAAATAAATATGCATGACTTTCCTATGACACCTGATAACATGAATGGTTTCCTATGAAAGTTTGTTTAATTTCTATGAAAGTGTGCATTTGTATATTAAATAGGATACACCTAGATGGCTAATTTATTCGCTTAAATAAAATAACAACCTGTGACGCTTTAAGCCAATATTTTTTGAAAACACATCAAGGATTCAAAGTTAATATAGAGGACTCTAAGGAAAAAATTAAAAGCCTCAGGGAAAATTGTGCAGCCAAAACTGGAATGATAATGAGCTGAAATTTCCGATTTTGTTCTTGCATTAGTTAATGCATTTGGGCAGAAATGCTGCTTAGAACAAATGTATTTCAGGGCTTGTAATAACCAAATGTCTTTCTTTCTCAGTCTCTACCCATTGCAAAATCATGAGTCCCTCAAGTCCCCTTCTTTAGGTCATATAACCCTACAAGTTCACCTCTTCAGCGCAACTATCTTTATCTCTCTGCTTGCTCTGCAGTAGGAACTAGTCCTATCCATCATGGAAATCTGTGCATCAGACCATTTCTGCTTCAACAGCTGAGTCCCACAGTGTGCCAGATTCAGGGAACTAGATAATTATGGATATTCCCTACACTAAAGGCTACCCAATTAGTGGACATTTTTAATAGGAAACAGGTGTGGATCTCAACTCACAAACTTAACCGTGCAAGAAAGCTAATATCTCTTTATTGTCTTCAAGCCAACCTAAATTGGACGCTGAGCACTCTTTCCTCCTGGCTGGCAAGAAATCCAGTCTTAATCATCTGCACCCATCTCTCCTCCCTTCCCTGTGGGTTGTAAAATGTCCCAAAGCCAAATCAATCAACAATCACTGATCTACAGTGGTTACAGTAAAAAGTGAAAAGTCCAGTGACCCGTGTATTATAATCACTTCCTACCTCCTGGGGTGCATATATCCATCAGTGAATAATAAGGGCCAGAGAAAACCCCCTTGCCTCCAGAGGCTGTCTCAATGACAGTGCCATAGTCTTGTTCTAATCCCTATGTTATATCTCAGACCTTTGCCTGCCATGACTCCACACTTTCACCCAGTAAAATATCCAAATTCCTAAGCCCTCGTTCCCATCATGAGGAATGTAGACAACCCTCAGCTAGGACCAAGGACCTGAGGCAAGACTGGGTGAGCATTAGGGACAGAGTCAAGGAACCAATCAGATCTATACAAACACCCAGCAGTTCACAAAGTGTAGGTAAGGTAAATGAGCAATCCAACGGGGGCTGCCAGAGGACTGGAAAGTGTCCACCGGTTTGAGCAGTTAAGAAGTTAAGCAGTTAAAAAAAGAATAAGTTAAGCAGTTAAGAAGGCCATTTCAGGGGCACCTGGGTGGCTCAATGGGTTAAGCCTCTGCCTTCAGCTCGGGTCATGATCTCAGGGTTCTGGGATCGAGCCCCCGTATCAGGCTCTCTGCTCAGCAGGGAGCCTGCTTCCCCTCTCTCTCTGCCTGCCTCTCTGCCTACTTGTGATCTCTCTCTCTCTCTGTCAAATAAATAAATTCTTAAAAAAAAAAAGGCCATTTGGTCACTTTGATAAAAAAACAAACAAAAACAAAAAAACCACTTCAGAGCAGTAATAGGAAGGGAAATCTGGTTGAAATAAGAGTCTTAAAAAAAGTGGGAAAGGGATACAGCAAGTTTCATCTGTTCTGAAAACGTGATAGCTAGAGATGATGGAGGGGTGGATGGTCTGCCAATGCTTGTAATAGTTTTTTGTTTGTTTGTTTGTTTTAATTTGTCAGAGAGAGAGAGAGAGAGAACGAGCACAGGCAGACAGAGAGGCAGGCAGAGGCAGAGGGAGAAGCAGGCTCCCTGCCGAGCAAGGAGCCCGATGTGGGACTCGATCCCGAGACGCTGGGATCATGACCTGAGCCGAAGGCAGCCGCTTAACCAACTGAGCCACCCAGGCATCCCAAGTTTTGTTTTTTTTTTTTTTAAGATAACAGCAATTTGAGTATCTTTAAAGGCTACAGGGAAGGAACCAGGTTGACCCCATAAGACAAAGATATATTGAAAAAATTTTTAAAAAGCCTTATCTTTACTCCAGTGGAGAAGGGAGGGAAGGGACTTAAAAGCATAGAGAAAAGTGTTCGTCAAAGGAAAAAGGAAAGGGGTGCCCCTTATGAATACAGAAAGGAGGCAAGGGTAAGGCTGAAAGGAAAGTATGAAGTCACAAAGTCAGGAAACTGTGGGAGCTCAAAACTCAGAGCCTCATTTTTCCCTATGCAGTAACAAGACAAGATCATTGTTGAGTGATGGGGTGGCCAGTGGGTTTGAGGCATGAGGTAAGATTTTAGTTTTGTTTCCTTTTTTTGCTTTTGCATATACATATATAGTGATCTCACTAAATTTACCTATTAATCTTAATAGTTTGAGGTTTCTCTGGGGTTGGTTTTTTTTTTAATTTTATCTATTTATTTGACAGGCAGAGATCACAATAGGCAGAAAGGCAGGCAGAGAGAGTAGGGGGAAGCAGGCTCCCCGCTGAGCAGAGAGCCCAATGCGGGGCTCGATCCCAGGACCCTGAGATCATGACCTGAGCCAATGGCAGAGGCTTTAACCCACTGAGCCACCCAAGAGCCCCTCTCTGGGATTTTCTAGATCCACAATCATGAAATCTATAAGTAATAAGTTTTATCTTGCCTTTATAATAGTTCTGCCCTTATTTATTTCACTTGCCTTACAACACCGTACTGCTGGGCTTACATTAATTCTTTGGCCAGGGATTTCCACACCAGGTGGGGACTATAAATTCAGGCTCCACACCTTTACGATACAGGTTTAGGGTTTTAAGTTCTCCAGGAGACTTATTTTTCCTCACCCAGACCATACCTGAGACAAGATTGCTTCTTTCCTAGACCCACCGGCAGAGGCTTCTATTTATTCTTACACACAGGGGCAGCCTTTGCTGGTGGACAGCTCTAGTCTACATTCCAAATCCAGCTCCCTCCCTCACACAGAGCCAAGGACACCTCTCTTGGGTGGACAGTCCTAGCCTTCTATGGCCCTAGCATAGGGATATCTACATTCTTTGTGATGGCAACAAGGGCATAGGAACCTGGATCTTTTTCTAGGTTGTGGCTGTTAAACTTTAGCCTCTATAAATGATTTTATATGCAGTCTTTTGGGCCACCAGAACATCACTGTGAATGCTCTGAGTTCTTTCTTTATTTCTGTCTTGAACCTGGTGACTTCCCTTTCTTATTTCAGGTCAGCTCTGAAATTATGCCTTTTTAACTAACACTGTAGTGAGGTGGAGTGGACCTTGAGGCCTTCCTGCTGGTATTCTAGTGGTCCCTTCGTGGTGCAAATCTGCAGAGTTAGATGGTTTTCTTTAGGAGCCCTGAACAACCCAGGTGGATGGATGGAAAGAATAAGGGCTGCATTTATCCTAGCCTGGACTTTGTAGGGCAGGCAAGATAGAAAAACAGTGGGGAGGGGTGCCTGGGTGGCTCAGTCAGTTAAGCGTCTGACTCTTGGTTTTGGCTCTGGTTATTATCTCAGGGCCATGAGATCAAGCCCTGCATCAGGCTCCATGCTCAGCACAGAGTTTATCTGAGATTCTCTCTCTCCCTCTCCCTCTGCTCCTCCCCACTTCTCCCTCTCTAACTCTATCTCTAAAAAATAAGTAAATCTTAAAAAAAAAAAAAATCTGCCGTTCAGGGTGCCTGGGTGGCTCAGTGGGTTAAGTGTTCACGTGTCTGCCTTCGGCTCAGGTCATAATCCTGGAGTCCCGGGATCAAGCCCCACATAGGGGTTCCCTGCTCAGCAGGCAGGGAGTCTGCTTCTCCCTTTCCCTCTGCCCATGTGCTTATGTTCTCTCCCTCTCCCTCTCTCTCACGCTCACTCACTCTCTCTGTCAAATAAATAAATAACATCTTTTTTTAAAAATCTGCTGTTCAGGGACGCCTGGGTTGCTCAGTTGGTTAAGCGGCTGCCTTCGGCTCAGGTCACGATCCCAGCGTCCTGGGATCGAGTCCCACATCGGGCTCCTTGCTCGGCGGGGAGCCTGCTCCTCCCTCTGCCTCTGCCTGTCTCTCTGTCTGCCTGTGCTCGCTCGCTCTCTAACAAAAAAATAAATAAATAAAATCTTAAAAAAAAAAAAAAATCTGCTGTTCATACCCTAATACTCATCCCTTACCTAACTTTTGCTTGAAACCTCTTCTGTACAAGCCTTGCCCCCACAGCAGGAACACAGAAAATCCCTCTGCACATGCTGATGACATGACTCCGACTGTGAGGAAGGATACTTTTTTCTGGTATATTATTGGAGTATCTCAAGGTTGGTGAGATTGTTTATTGCTGTTGTTTGGGCTCCTAAACAGTTATAAATTACTGTTTAGGTTCATCAGTGTCAATTTAATTTGAAAAGAATTGTCTGGCTAACTCTGTAGTGGTTAGTGAAATATTCTGCAACTACAGTAATGGGGCCCCTAATGTTCCAATAAATGGACATTTAAATGCATATCCACTGAATTTTTATGATTCCCTACCACCTGGTATCTCTGTAGATACTGAAAGGAAATTGTAATTGGATAAGGCTGGCATGTTTGGCTAATCTCCCCTATCAAAACCAAAGAACATGTATGTGGTGATTTCCTACACGAAATATTTTGCAGACTTCTAACTTGGAAAACTCATGCTATCACATTAGCAAAGCCCAGGCAGGTCAAGAGAGCAAGTGTACTGGGTGTACAAGGCCATTAAATTCATACTGAAACACAAAGGCCACAAATACCCACAATTACCAAGTAGCTGAGCTGGGCCTAGAAGTCAAGGGTTATGGCTCTCGGTCTAGGGCTCATTTGTAGGTCCTACATCATGGCGTGAAGCTTAGAGCTGAGTTGAACTGTGATGTCTTGCCAACATAAATAACTGCTTGGCTGATAGAAACTGCAGGGGGCAGACAATTCCGTATTTAAAAAAAAAAAAAAAGACTTGGAAAGCTCAAATCCAAATCCATTCTACCGTATAAATTAGCCAATTTCACAGTGTATAAGAAGCACTACTTTTCACTGCCTGTCTGAACTAGGAACTCTACGGCAGTAGTACATTTTGTTTGGAGCAAGATATCTTTTACTGAGCATTCACGGAATCATGATCTCATTTCCTGAAGTGTTATCTCTGAAAACATAATCAGCTGCAAAAAATTTATCACTTAACATAAATTAATTTTGCAGACAATTTTTCATGCATACCCCCCCTTGAAGGCTAACATACTAAATGAGACACACTTATACTTGCAACTACAATTTATCTTGGTTAGTGGGCATTTCTGCTCTCTGGGAAAGAATTTTAATCTTCTGTAGGAGCAAAGCAACTTGGGAGTGGGGAGGTATGTCAAACTATCAACAAAGAAATGAAAAGAACCAAAGAAACCAATTTAAACTAATTCCAGGGCAAAGGGACTATGAGAAGCACTGGAGAAAGTTGCCATCTGCAGGAAATGTTTTAGGCTCTACCTCTTTGATTAACCCTGTATTAGCCTCTGACCTACAAACCCCCTACCCTCCTATTTGTCAATTTCTTTGTTCGTTGTTCTAATTGATAGCTCCCTAAAGAATTAGGAATTTCACCAAAAACAAAACAAAACAACAATTTTACTAGGACGATCTTGAAACCAGGCTGTTAAATTCAGAAATGCTTCCCTACCCATTGGCAAATGAGTGCTACCCCAAGCCTGTTGAGTCCTCCCTCCCACAGTGACTGAACCACCCCAGGTCTGGAGAGTCCCAAGTGGGTGTTGCTCAGGCACCTGGTACCCAGTAGCCTTCCAGCCAGCCCATGACAATTCCCATCTACCAGTGCCCATCTTTATGTGTCCTCCCAGACAGAAAAGGCCCAGTCCTCTGCTGGGAAGATGCCACTCCATCTGGCAGTGTTGGCACCCAGTGGGCAAATGCCCAATGCCCATCTGGTCCCTGAGGCTGTCACCCATCATCACAGGCTCATACTCCCTTGGAGTTGCCCCTACACATCACCTAATAAAACCGCGGGGTACCAAAAAGGTCATTTGATCTTTTGAATACCACCTCAGGTTGAAACTATGCTCACTATCTTTTCTCGAAACTGTTTTTTATTCAATATAACACCATTCTCTCTGTTTTCCTCAAGAAACCACACTTCCTCATTCCCTTGTCTCAACATGAAAAGTTCACATGAACTTTCTGAAATGATTCATTTCACAGAAACATCTGAAATTACTTCCAATCTCCATGAAGTTCTTCTTTATGCTTGCATTTCAAATAGGATGAACTTGGGTGTGTGCCCCCATGAAAAAGATAAAAATGCATATTCAAATTTTGGTTGCCAATTATACCACAATAAAGCTGATATTAAAAGACACACACACACACAGTGAGGGAAAAAAAACTGCATGAGCAATTTGGTTCTCTGAGTTCTCTTATTCCTCCCTCCACCCTGCCCATGTTGCATTGGCTGCAATGCCATGAAGAAAAAGT
Source organism: Taxidea taxus jeffersonii (assembly GCA_003697995.1). Classification (NCBI taxonomy): domain Eukaryota; kingdom Metazoa; phylum Chordata; class Mammalia; order Carnivora; family Mustelidae; genus Taxidea; species Taxidea taxus. The sequence continues at coordinate 41,307 of ML099485.1, read as the reverse complement.
CCATTTCAAAAAAAAGAAAGAAAAGAAAAAGTCCATTTCATTATATATATAATTAGAGGTAAGAAGAATGATATGAACAATAAGCCATCAAATATTTGATTAGGACCAAGCTAGTTTTATTAAAGATAGCATGCTACATAGATATAAGTAATTATATGTTTATGTGATCCTTTCACCTCTCTCCATAATTCTCTCTGGTTGGGTATTATTGGCTGTTGTAGACTATGGATAAATATTATAATCTTTCCCCACCCTATTTTTCCCTTAAAGTGTCTAATTTTTAATGTGTGGTTTCACAGAATGTAAGGTATTTCAAGAACATATGTTATATTATGGCAGAAACACCATTATTTGGGTTTATTTCTAGCCTGTTATTTTGTGCTTTCTATTCTATGCTATTTCTACATATTCTTCAATTTTAATATTTGTCTGGAGAATAAAACAAAACTTATTCACACTGGGTTTGGTCCAGAAAATATTTCTCAACCTTCAAAATAGCTTTGCATCTAAGGGAAAGTCAAGAGTAGGTACTGGGTTGTATACACTTAGTCAAGTATTTGAGAGACTGGCAATCTGGAAAAATTTTTTGAACCATCACATCAATCTAGTACAACTATAACTTGAGTTCTTTTGGTTATATTCACTCTATATATAATGCACTTAAAAATGTAGCTTTTTGGAGGCACCTGGATGGCTCAGTTGGTGGAGTGTGTGACTTGATGTCAGAGTTGTGAGTGCGAGCCCCACATTGGGTACAGTGATTATTTAAAAGTAAAATCTTAAATGGGGGAGGACACCTGGTGGCTCATTCAGTTAAGCATCTCCCTTCGGCTCACGTCATGATCTCAGGGTCCTGGGACTGAGCCCCACATCTGTCTCCTTTCTTAGCAAGGAGTCTCCTTCTCCCTCTCCCTCTGCCTGCCACTCCCCACTGCTTGTGTTCTCTCTCTCTCTCAATCTCTTTCTCACTGTCCCTCCCCCCACTTCTCTGTCAAATAAATAAATAAAACCTTTAAAAAAAAATCTTAAGTGGAGTGCCTGGGTGGCTCAGTTGGTTGGGCGTCCAACTCTTGGCTTCAGCTCAGGTCATGATCTCAGGGTCATGGGATCAAGCCCAGCATCGGGATCTTTGCTCAGCTGGGAATCTGCTTGAGATTGTCTCTCCCTTGTGCTCTGCCCCTCAACCCCCTAAAATAAATAAATCTTTAAAAGTAAATAAATAAAATCTTCCAAAAATGTAGCTTTTTGACACTCAAATATTAGTGTAACTATCTTTAAAAAAATAACACAAACTTCATTGCTGAGCAGTTTTGATATAGTACAACTCCCAAACTATTGTTTCTCCTGAACAGTAAGTTTGCAGGGACTTCTATTTGCTCCTCATCTACAATTAGTAGGCAACACAGTATGTCAGAGATGGAGTTCCTTGTTGTAACCATTGCCCAGACATTTATTAAGTTCCTGGCATTGTATTCACTGACATGGTATAGAGATCAAGAAAACTAAAAAGACTCTGTCCTCATGAAGACAGGTAATAACAACATAAGCAGAAATATCAATGACTCAAAGAAAACACCATCCCCTCTATACAATGAGCTACAAGCTATTTTGCTGCAATAGTATTCCTAGCCAAATACGTGGGTGCATGTGTGTGTATACATAAAGGGTACTGAACATTTTTACTACCTTTGCATAAGATTTGAAGTTTTGTGGTTTCAGAGAACAGTGACAAACTCAAATGCTGTTCAAACACTTAGGATTCTTTTGCCTTCTCTAAAAATATCAATAATATTTTTTTTCTTTTTTTCTTTTTTTCTAAAGATTTTATTTGTTTATTGGACAAACAGAGATCACAAGTAGGCAGAGAGGCAGGCAGAGGGAGAGAGAGAGAAGCAGACTCTCTGCCGAGCAGAGAGCCCGATGCAGGGCTTGATCCCAGGACCCTGGAATCATGACCTGAGCCGAAGGCAGAGGCTTAACCCACTGAGCCACCCAGGCGCCCCTCAATAATATTTTTTAATAGCTACCATCTGTTGGCAAATATTACGTGATAGGTGTAATGTCAAAAATTTGTTGCTTCATTTAATCCTCACATAATTCCACGCTTAGATATTTTTTCCTTTACACAATAAGGAAAGAGAATTCAAAAGCTTAACTAACTTGTCTAATCACTTGATGCTTTAGGTTTGTCTGACTCTGCTATGTTGGCTTGTGTTTCCTTTCTGTTTAGACATGGGATACAAATGCCAAAAGGAACAAAGGTTGAAATTTGACCCTTATTAGGATACCAGAAGTAAAGACTCAGCCTTGTTCTCAAAATGAAATTTTCCTTGCAAACAAAAACTCTCAACAACTCAACAAATATCCATTGAATACCTATTTTGTGCCAGACCTTCTTCTAGGAGCTGATTTTTAAAATAATATTGAGGAGCACCTGGATGACTCAGTCAGTTAAGCATCTGCCGTCAGCTCAGGTCATGATCTCAGGGTCCTGGGATTGAGCTCTGCATCACATCGGGCTCCCTGCTCAGTGGGGAGCCTGCTTCTCCCTCTCCCTCTGCCACTCCCCCCACTTGTGCTTTCTCTTACTCTCTCTCCTGCTATCAAATAAATCAATAAAATCTTTTTAAAAATAAAGTAAAATTGAAAGGGATGCCACTCACTGGGTAACTGACCACTATATGAAGGTGGACAAAATAAAGAAAAAAATTGAGAATATTCTCCTTAAGTATAGCAGGGAACTCAGCTTGAATCTAGATTTTGTTCACCACAGAAGTCAGGTTAACTTAGGGGCTTGGACAGTGGAATAGAAAATCCTTGAGCATTTATGGAAACATGCTTTTCAAAGACATTCATTCTAAGGGAAGAAAATCACAAAGAATAATTTGAGCACCAGAAACGTGGACAAGGTCAAAGAAAGAGATAGGTCTTCAGACTGTCGGGATTGATGATACAGCCCCAGAACCAGGGGCCTGAAGCAAAAAAGCCAGCAAAACCCAAAAGAACTGAACAACCAGGTGCCAAATGTGGCAGTTCCATTCATGGGCAACACAACCCACCGCCCATGGCTCTTGCAGCAAAGGGACACTATGCCTTCCAAGCAGACATCAGTGCCCTCAGCATGGAACTTGTGCAGCTTCAGGACAAACATCAGCCCTGGCCTCAGCTCTGGAAACCACCAATAGAGAACCAGCTGCCATCCTGGGCATTAGCATTGTAAAGAGACTTTCCTACAAAGGTCTGGAGAAGGGAAGGAGATAAACATGGGGCGCCACATGGGGTGCCTGGCCTGCTCAGTCAGTAGAGCATGCAACTCTTGATCTCAGGGTCATGAGTTCAAGCCACATGTTGGGCATAGAGATTACTTATAAATAAATAAATAACATGGGTGCCACAGGGTAGCCAATGGAATTAGTTTTTAGAATCTTCATGAGATACCCTTTGAGACTCCCAAGACCATCTGTAAGGAATCTGAGAGACCGGAGTTCCAACAGAGTGCTGGAGGGTAGAAGCAGAGCCTTGGGACTGTAAGTGTGTGCTCATTTTCTGCAATTTGTATTAAGTAGATTTGTAATGTTGCAGTGTGAAAATATTAATGAAGTCCAACTTTATGTGTGAAATGTGAATAATTCATCCATGATTTTAAAGATTTTTTTATTTGTATTTATTTGACAGACAGAGATCACAAGTAGGCAGAGAGGCAGGCAGAGAGAGGAAGGGAAGCAGGCTCTCCGCTGAGCAGAGAGGCTGGATGCGGGGCTCGATCCCAGGACCCTGAGATCATGACCTGAGCCGAAGGCAGAGGCTTTAACCCACTGAGCCACCCAGGCGCCCCTCATCCATGATTTTAATTCAAGAATCTCATAATCCCAAAGCTACATGACCAAGTGAATTTCAGAGTGAGTAGATCCTATTTTCACCTGGCACAGCCACGGTAGCTATTAAACAGAAATAATATTCCCATTAGAATATTCACCTGAATTACATGGGTTTCGAATTATACAAGGTGTATGAGTTTTGTCACTGTTGCTTTGACCATGGCAAACTCCAGGTTGGTGTGGCTGGGATGCCTGGGTTATATAAACAGCAGACAGAGAGGGTGGTGAGTCATACAGCCACCTAATCAACAAAAAAAGCATTTTTTCCTTTCATTCCAGTAAATTAATACCTCCTTTCTTACAACATGGCATTTTCTCAGAAGATTCCTGAAAATGAATTAAGTAGGAGGTGCATTTTTAAGCTAGCTCCTGCAGAGACTTATCACCTAAGTAACCATTATACTGATGTGGCTGTAATATTTGTATTTTTCAATTCACTCATGATTACATCAATCAGGAGCTTAATTCTGTCCGCCCACTCAGAAGTCACCCATGACCATAAGCAGTTCATAAGCCTTTTGTAAAGACAGTCTTCTGGAATAAAGAGACTGTGTTTGCTATAAGAGATCTGTGTTTTTGTTTTTTATGGCAAAGGAAATGCAGTCGCTGAGAAAAGCAGGCTCCTACAGCAAGTTCTGTTTATTGTTTTAAAGGCTTTGAAATTACTTTAGAAATCACAGAGTAAAAAGAGTAAGAACTGTACTGTCCATTATCGTGCCAGTAACCACGTAAGACTATTAAGCACTTTAAATGGGGCTAGTCTGGGTGGAGATGTGCTTTAAATGTAAAACATAGACTAGATTTCAAAGATTTAATATAAGAAAAATGTAAAATGCTTTATTAGTAATATTTTATGTTCATTAAATGGTGAAGTAATTATTTGGATACACCGAGTTAAATAAAATATAGTACTAAATTTTATTTGACCTGTTTCTTTTTACTTTTTTTAATGGGACTAAGAGAAAAATGTAAGAAATAGATATGTAACTCACATTACATTTCTTTCCGACAGCACTGAGCTAGATGCTGCCATTATTCCTCCATCACCATATTCTTCCTCCACTTTTATACACAGAGCATGCCAGGGCTGGAAAATTTAGCACTTCTCCATCACTAGAGGTCCAGATATGTCCAGAATATTTCTGAATATTTCCAGGGAAGTTGTATATGTCCTGCCTGTCACTCTGAACTGCCTTCATACTTCTACCCGCTCAGAACATAACATCTGGGGCACCTAGGTGGCTCGGGTCGTGATCCTGGGGTCCTGGGACTGAGCCCTGCACTGGACTCCCTGCTCAGCGGGGATCTGCTTCTCCCTTTCCCTCTATCCCCCCTACCCCCCCCACCCCGCCATGCTCTCTCTCAAGTAAATAAACAAAATCTTAAAAAAAAAGAAGAACCTAATATCTTTTCCCATCTCGCCTCATCCCTAGTTGGAGCTCCCTAAGGACTCACGTTTCACAAAAAATTCTTCCAGACCAAAAAAAAAACCACTGCTTTTCATGGACACATGCCCTTCCTTAATGAGACTTCTAAGGCGTAATCTAGTTCCCCATTTTCTCAACCTCTCTCACCAGACCCACCTCTAGTTCTTTGATTTGCATAACCAAAAAGCCCCTCAAACTGTCTTCCCAAACAAGAACAGTCTTTCCTCAAGACAAATTCTGCACCCCACACCACAGAATATGAAAAAGGCTGCCTGCCAATGCTAAACCAGGTCCCATTATTCCTTGCATCTCCCACTACAGAGACTTGATAACAAATCACTGGGCAGGGTCTGCAACCAGAGAGATGAGTTGTAGGAGCTGTGTGTTTGCCATGATTGTTGACTCGGGTCTGCTCATTCAAGCCTCTTTGTTTACTCAAATGCATTCAGCCTCAAGCTTCACTCTGCAACATCTGTGTATTTTTGAATTGCTGGCTGTGAACTGCTAGCTTTGATTAGATGCCTGTGCATTTAGCCCTTTCTGTGGGCTAAGCGTTGTGCTGGGTCAGAGGGATGCTGGGAACCTGGGTACTTCTGCCCAGCTGAGCTTTCACTGAGCCTCACAGAGTATGCATGCACCTGGGGGTAGGGATGGCTGCTGAGGGAAAAACCCCAGAACTCCCTCAGCTGGTCCCTAAGTAGAGGGAGGGAGGGAGGGAGATGTCTCTAAGCAGGTAGGTCAGCAATGTGGATGGTGAAGCCCCACATTGCCTGTGGTTAAAAGGAGAAGAGAACCAGGACAATGATGGGCTTCAATGATGATTTTTAAAGAATTCGATAACACATTTTAATGTATGTTCTTTTCACTAATTTAAACATTTTCCTCAGAGAAATGGCTGTTCGAGGTCTGAAATAGGAAAGGGACAGGACATCATGTTAAATCAGAAAGTAGGGAAGTTTTCGAAGATTACTAAGTGGGGTCTACAGGACATAGAAGTTACTTCCTACTGTCGAAAGTCGTAACATTTTGAAATTTAAGAAAAATGGACTCTGGTTCCATTCAAGATGCAATAAGGACACTCCACACCATCTCTCCCTTTGGTTACAACAAAAAACCCTAGACATGATATATAAAGCAACTACCAGAGGTTCAACAAGGTGGATATATTAGTTTGCTTTGCTGCTGAAACAAAAACCTAAAATGGGTCTGCAAAGCTGTGTTCCTTCTGGAAACTCTAGAGGAGAATCTATTTCCTTCCCTTCCCAGTTTCTAGATGCTGCCCGAATTCCTTGGCTCACAGTCCCTTCCTCGCATCACTCTGAGTTTTGTTTCTGTCATCCCATCTCTGGCTGACTCTCCTGCCTCCCTCTTACAGGGGCCCTGGTGATTACATTAGAGCCACCCAGATAATCCAGGATAATCTCCCCCATCAAAAGATCATTCACTCAATCAGGTTTGCAAAATCCTTTTTGCCATGGGAGGTAACATATTCACAGGTTCCAGGTCTTTGAACACGGACATCCGGGGTCGGGGGGTGAGTGGGCATTAGTCCCCGTACTACAGTGGATAAAGAGCAAGGGGACTGGGTAAGGAATCCAGGGTTTAAGGGACGACCTGGAAGAAATTCTCAGGGTTTTTTTTCCTTTTTTTTCTCCTATACATCCCAGCTCAAGCTCTGAGGCAGCCTGCAACCGGGACTAAGAGAGGGCACTGACGGAGGGTGCTAAGAGAAAAACCTGCTCTCTCCAGCCATGGGGGAGGTGAGGGGCATGGGGGTTCCCGGGAGGGACTTAGGATTTAGGACTTTCCCTACTCTGTGTCGGGCGAAAACCAGCGATAAGGCAGCATCAGGAAATGTCCACATTTCTGAACAGAAATGCTTTTTTGGGGAGTCCGGAATCAAATCAAACAGAAACAATACAGTAGTCCCTCCTTACGGGGGCGCATAAGTGCCAAAACCCCCAGAGCGGTGCCTGAAACCATGGATAGCACCCAACCCTATATATTAAACTATGCTCTGTCCCAACCATACACACTATAGAGTTTAATTTATAAATCAGGCCCAGTAAGATATGAATAATAATAACTGATAACAAATCATAAATAATGACGAATAATAAAATCGAACAATTGTAACAACGTACTGTAACCAAAGCTACGTGAATGCGACCGCTCTCTCACAAGGTCTTCACCGCACTCAACTCGCCCTTCCTCCTCTTCCTGCCATGACATGGACCAGGGGCGGCGACACACGCCTGTGTCAGGAAGCGAAGCGGGGTGAGTGCGCAGGCGTTAGGCGCTGTGACGCAGCGTCGGACTCTACGGACCCGCCTCCTCGGAGGCTGCGTCAGAAGGAGGAGCGTCATTGCGGAAGGCGTGGGGGGCAGCTGCTGAGTGACAGCGCGGAGAGACGAAGCTGCAGTGGCGAGGACAGGACGGCTGTGCCCCCCAGGAACAACCGTGGAGTCCTATAACCAGGGTCTTAGAGGACCCACGGAAATTGTTGGGATGTTGGGGGCGGATAAAACTTGAGTTCTAAGAAGGCTCTTGGGAAATTCAAAACAAGAAAGAAAAAGACTCTTCAGGCTGAAAATAAGGATCAATCATGGAAAATGCAGAAGAAAAGAATATGACTCATGAATTTCAGATACAGGCAGAAAATGAATATTTAACAATTATACAGAAGATAAAATAGAGTTTAGACAGTTGCTGGATGAAATGCTAAAAACAGAACACTGCGTTGGCTAAAACCTCTTTCTTTAGAATTTTTCAATAAAAACTTTGAAGTAACCAACAACTGTACAATTTCAGGTTCCTTTCACAGAGTCATAAATCAAGCCAGAGGAAATTCCAAAAACCATTTAAACCAATTACCTGTTCCAGGAAGGAACAAGGCTTAACTAACTCAAAAGGAAAATTCTGAAGGCTTTTTGAAAAGTTTTGAGGAACTCCTACTACCTCCTCAGTTCCCCTTTCTGCTGCTCAACTCATCTCAAAGATGCCAGCTATGGCCCCCTGACACCTAGGAGACCAGAGAAAAAGGGACACAGACCCCAGCCAGTGTCATTGCCTGGACAGACCTAAATTCTCCTGGTGATTTCTGTTTATTCCCAGAGTTGCCCTTCTGTGTCCAGGCTGTGATGTTCAGCTATACCATCTCTGATTCATCCCAAGTGTCCCTACATGCATGGTCCTTTCACCACTTCCCACAAGGAACCCACTCATCTCGAGCATTTTGTTTAAATAAAACGTTTTCAAGGTTGAAGAGTTTGCAGGGAAAGGTCATACATAAGAGTGTAAGGACCTCTCCCATCTCCTTACTCTCTTCCTCTCTCTCCTGCGCACCCACCCATGTGACTGTCTCCTTTTCATCTTGAATGGATGATCTCCCCACTCCCTGGCCCCAAATTTCAATTTATTCATGTAGAAGTCTCTCTCTCTCACTCTTTCTCTCTCTCTCTCTCTCATGAACAGTAATCAAGAATGTCTCAGAAAGAAAAAAAAAAGTCTCAGCAACTACCAGAAGCAAGCAAGACTTCCAAACAACTCTAGCGCTCTTGTGAAGAATTTTGATGCCTAAAATTATCTCTCAGTTCATCAATCTAAGCAGGATCATTTCTGAACTTAGAGTAAATGTCTCTTACTACTGTTCTCACAATTCTTCACTGAAATTCCTGAGAGGGAGTAAGTTATGTAAATCACCACCTGTTTTCTACATACTGAAGTCCAGTTTCTACCACTGATGTGCTCTATGTCTTTTTCAGCTTTCTATTCCTTTTCTTGCCTATGCCTCGGGTGGGGATCCCCCCATTAACAAGCACTGAGACAGGGATTTGAATGGGAGTAGCTAATTTGGGAGGTGATCCCAGGAAGCTCTGGTGGGGGAGTGGGAAGATGAAAGAGAAAAGGGAAGGAAGCCAATATAGAACGCATTCATGAGCACCTTATTACTATGAGCAAAAGGGGCTTAATCCTTCTGAGGATCTCAGGGAGATGATGTTGAACAGAGATGGGGAAGCTGATACATTCATCCATCAACCCTATTCATTGATGGATAGGGTTGATGGATAAATCAACCTTTATTTGGGTTGAGATGGATAGCTAAGGGTTGAGGGTAGCTCCCAGGGGCCTTCAGTCCCTGCCACTTCTGCCCTGCCCTGCATAAGACTAAAGCACAACCCCACTCCTGCTAAAAAGCCATTGGCCCTGGTGGGTACAGGGATGGCAAGTACCTGGGGGTGAAGTTGGATGCACTAACTTCATCTGCTGTGACGAATAGCCTAGACCTCTTAGACCTATACTGTTCTGCACTAGCCCTGATCATGCTATTCTTATACAATATCCAACTGGCGTAGGACGACTAACTTGCTCTCAAATCACCCTACATGGCTGACTTGGCTTCTTCTGTTCTCTGGGAACAGTTTCAGAAGGATCCTCATAACCTAGTGAACATAAGGAGAGAAGGCAAAGAGTAAATATGTCAGTGAAATGCAAGTGACATTTGTCACTCTTTGCTGACCCGGTAGATGACATTTATTCTTTTTTTTTTTAAAGATTTTATTTATTTATTTGACAGACAGAGATCACAAGTAGGCAGAGAGGCAGACAGAGAGAGGAGGGAGCAGGCTCAATGCTGAGCAGAGAGCCCAATATGGGGCTCGATCCCAGGACCTGAGATCATGACCTGAGCCGAAGGCAGAGGCTTTAACCCACA